>JADDOH010011603.1:0-30432 GCA_016648135.1 Agrypnia vestita
GGGGGGGGTAAGGATTTTAACTTTTTTTTTTTGCATTTTATTTTTAATTTTTTAAATTAATGTATAACATCGCAAGAATATTGTGTCAAAATTTCAAGTCAATCGGAGCAAAATTGACGAAATTATGAACATTTGAGCGATGCTCAGACTGATTTTCTATACCTGCTCGGGCAGCTAAGAGACGCGCTCACCTGAGGACTAACGGACGTGCTATTGTATTGGAAGAGATTTTGCGGAGACAGGACACAAAGAGGCTGATGATGAAAGCTCTTTGCTGTGTGAACATGGCATCGACGATTATGCGTAAGTATAAAATAAGTGTTAAGTTTTATTTTGAATTTTACAGTGTGCAAAACTTTAAAGCGTTTTCCCGACATTTCACGTTTTCAAAGTCGGTGTCCATCATAACTTCAAAACTACTGCACCGATCCTTTTGAAATTTTGAACACTATTTCTGTACATAATTTACGAGGTAACGCTGGAGACTTTTTTTCAAATTTGTTATTATTTTTATTTTTTAATAACAAATTAGTCGATTTTTTTCGTAAAAAATCGCGTTTTTCCCTTCAAAGTGTTCCAAAAAATTGAAAAATTGAAATTTCAAAAAACCCTCCCAGCGTTACCTGGGAAAACCTATTATCTAACGAATGAATTTTGATTTTTTGGTTTCAGATGATCTAGCACCAAGTTGTGATGGACACCGCAATTCTCCTTTTTTCCGAGACACGTCCGAATAATTGCTGCCATTGCCGTATTTTTTAATATTTCGTCTTGATAATTTTACACAATATTTTTCAAATGTTATATTTTAATGTACCATTGGTTTTAATAAAGAGATTTTAACTGTGTCGTCACAAAAAAATTCACAAAAACATGCCCTTTTTGTAAGAATTAACCTTACCCCCCCTTAAGGCGGAACAAGGCAAAAATAAAATAAGGTCACGTTCTTAAATTCACTGGTTTGCAATAGCTCTCGCTAATTCGCACGGAAGTACCCGCTGTATCGCTTTACTCTCGTCTGTAAGTTGTTTTAAGTATCGCGCGGATTCCCAATTCCATTGCATCCTGTTTCGCCTGTCAAATAATTTTGGCGCGTGCCCGTCATCGCTTTTATACACAAATGCTGATTCGCGATTACATCGAGAATGTTCGACCGATTTCTCAATTTTTCTGGTGATTATGATTTCTTCGAGATGGTTCAGTTGATACTAGATTCATGTAGAATGTTCGAAAGACTGCGGTAATGAGTACTTAGTTAGTATTAATTTAGACACTCGCGAAATTATTTTCAAAACAGTGGTCTATTCATAGACGGCGTTACCCGGGCTAAGGATTTAGTTATTATTACTTTAAATTATGTTTAAGATCGGTATATGGAATGTTATGAGGTATTTTAAGAGTGTGCGGTAAACGACTCTAGTTGGTTGCTGAATTAGAGGGAAATACAGTCCAGATCTTCAAGGATAATGAACGATGTTAGATGTTGTAGATTATAAGGGAGATTTTGTCCGAGAATATCCTGGGCTACCGGCATCTGAGCCCTGGTCCTTTCATAGGAAAGTTTTCGAATCGAGCTATTGACGCTCGATTTTCGACACGTTGGTAAATAAAACATGATCAAAATTGAATATAATAACTGAAATAAATTGAAAATTGGTTGTACACAACAAAAGCCCGGTAGCGAAGCCCTGACTGTTGTTAAAGTTATATTACGAGAGTTATTTGAAACCAAACTAAACCTTGCTGTTCACATGACAGAGCGCGGTTATGGCATGTCGGACGCTAACAAATGCAGCATAGAAATCAGATTATTACCAAATGAAAATTTATACTAAAATTAGCTTTTGTCGTATTTCGATACTATTGAATTTCAGTCTACTGGTTTTGACAAAAAGCATAATAGGTAACCTAACGAATGAATATGCCGTTTTCTAATACAGGCTGGTTTGGAGTTTGATATCGTGTATGCATTCGACTAGGAATTCAAAATTCAATTACATATTTCAAATTCGAGAATTCCTAATTAATTTCACGTTAAAGCTATGACATTTTTTATTTTCAAAATAAGTTATTTATTTGTTTTCCTGCCATTCGTTTTTTCATTGAAATCCCCGTGTCTGCGATCATGGAGAAAATGAAGATTCGCGTTATTTTCAAATATGAAATTCAATGCTGCACAGACGCCACTCAATATCAACTACGTATACGAACTATAGGTCGATCACAATCAAAAGATCGTTCCCTAGCTTTTTCCGGTAAGAAGAAAGCATGGGAAAGTTAACTGGCAAGCCCGTATTACAAGCCTCAATATGATATTCTAAATAAATAAATAGTTTAAATAAACTTACTTCCTAGAAAAACTTCTTTTGTGTTCATTTTTTGCATCGTAACAACACACATATTTTTTGGGCACATTCTTTTGAATACGGTCTAGCTATAGATACCGCAAATGAATGCACGGCGTGTTTTTGGTTTGATTGCTTCCTTTCTACGGAGATAGGATACTATAGTATTGTCACCACTATTGTTCACACGCGTGTTAGTCTTGTCAGAGAAATTGAACTACTGAACAACTCAGGGATCTAACGAGAGATAGTGAGAGGAGGTCTCTATAATATCAATAACGAAAGTATAAAACAGTGATAATACAATTAAAAGTAATTAATTAAATTAATACTCGTGAAAGATTCTCGACATTCTCGATAAATTGTATCTAGAGCGAGAGCTCAGTGTAAGATGGGACTTTCTCAAGAAATTGTGTCTGCAGTAGGGTTGCCAAGTATAGCCAACTTCTATTAGAAGAAATAGAGTATATCTGATTTCAAAGGAGGTAAATAAAGAGTATCATTTATTTCAAATTTTTGAAAAGGTATTTTTTGCTACTTTTTGCAGCACATAACAATTTTTCGTTGTTTTTAAAAGAATTGTACGACTCCAAGCATTCTACTCTAAGTTTACATAGATCAGGAGCTCATTTTTAATCAATTTCAATTCCTGTTCCTCTCTTCCCGCCACTTCACATTCATGACAGAAAAGACTCTCCCAGTAGATGCTCAAGTGGCGGGAACGGGAATAGCTAACAATTTTTTTTTTTAAATAAACGAATTCGTCGGGACACTTTTTAAATATGAATTGTCATTTTTCTACAGTGGATTTTTGCATAGAATCTTCGTTATTTAACATTTCGCCTTGGAGTTCTTTTAAAATTATATCTTCTATGCATCATATATGCGTGACTAAACGTTGTGTAAAAAAGAGTGTTTTACCGTCCTCTATTAGTGTTATAGCATTGAACGTTTTTGAAAGGAAAATTTTGACCTTTTTTGATTTCGGACCAGTTCTCGAAAATGAACGTTACAACAATGAGCTCTATACTCTATTTAAGGAGCCTAGCGTCACAAAATTTATAAAACTGGGAAGACTTCGGTGGCTGGGTCATGTGGAGAGAATGTCCGAGCATCAAGCACCAAAGTCCCTGCTGAACTCAAGGCCAATAGAGCGAAGGAGCTTAGGAAGGCCAAAATCAAGATGGAGTGACAACGTCCTCAAAGACATCTCTGCCTTAGAGCTTCGGAACTGGAGAGAGCAGGCACTAGACCGAGATGAGTGGAGGAAAATTATTGAGGAGGCCAAGACCCACCAAGGGTTGTAGTGCCAAGAATGGTGATGATGATTAGTGTTATAGATTATAGAGTACGCCTACATGATAAAAGAGTACAATACTCTATTTTAGAGTACGGTTGGCAACCCTGGTCTGCAGTGACGGCGCAGTGTATGACGGCGAGCGCTTTAACCTGAGTGGGGGCGAATTAGCCCTGTCGGGAGCCTTGCAACCATCAATGGATTGTTAATTGACGGGTAAGACGATCAGTGTCGTATTAATGGCTAGACGCCATTTTGCTGCCAAGACCAGTTTTCGCTCGACGCGACGGGGTCACCCTAATTTAATATTTCCCATTATGGAAACCATCGATAATCTTACTTCGCTACTCATACTACGTCACGTGTGTCTCCTTTCATACGCATACACACACGTCGCACCCCTTGTCTTGAACTACTTACTTACTTACTTACCATCACGCCGTTTCCCCGTTGCCTCTTGACACTCTTCTGTCCTGACATTCAACTCTCGCCTCATCCACATTCATACATCTTCGCATGCAAGCTCGCCGGTTGTTGAGGCTTCTAACGGGACCGTCTTCCAGTATCTGGTTAATCTGGTGGTGCCACGTCTTCCGCGGTCGCCCTCTCTTTCTGGCGCCATCAACACTTGCATTATATATCTTTCTTACCATTCTTTCCTCATTCATTCAATATGCTCAATATGCCCAGACCATCTGAGCGACCCTTTTTTAATTTTATTAATTATGCTAAGATCAGCTTTACATTCGTTCCTAATATCTGCATTCTTTACTCTATCATTTATGACTATTGATTTGATACTTCTTTAATTGAATGCCATTCCCTCCCTCTCCCCACCCCTCCCATTTTATGCATTATCATTATTTAAATCTTTGAAATATTTATTATTTATCACATATTCTTTTTTACCAGCTTCGAGGAAACTTTACTGGTCATACTCACGAATATTTTTTTTGATATTATATAATTTTTTTTTAAAATTGTACTGTATGTTTCTCAAATAAAAAAAATAAAAATAAAAATAAATAAATTGATTTGCCACACATACTGAGGGATCTCATCTCCACTGCATTTAATCTACTTTCGTTCCTTTTCTGCCAGCTCCAGGCTTCGCTTCCATGAACTATGGCATGTCAAAAAATGATATTCTCAGATAATTTGATTCAGTTCTCGGAAAGAAATCAAATGATGTTTGCAAATCATTTTCCTTTTGTGCACCATGATTTGTATTTTCAATGTGATATTTTATAAAGTAAAATATGACAAGGAAATTGTATTCTTAATAGTTTTTTGAAAAATCTAATTCCAAAATTAGACAAACAAATATTTTTATCAAACAATTTTGAGAAAGCTCATCATGTATAATGTTATTATACTTGCATAAACGTATAACCAGACTGAATTTCTCTAGGAGAGTATTGGACACAACAAGGAAAAAATTAATTTTCAAATATTTTTTTTCGAAAATAACAGAAATACAAATATTTTCTCTTCGAGTGGATCAATTAACGACTTTCAAATTCAATTTGGGTGTAACCTGCGATCAAATATTTTTGCGTGATGGCTTTATATCTTCTGTTGCCGATAAATATTATATAAACGCCTTTCTACTAAATATTTATTTAAATTCGAGACTATAGCAACTAAAATTAGCATTGTCTCGAAATATCCTATAATATTATGAAATATTAAACAATTTTTAATGATCAATTAGAAAAGACATACAGAAAAAATCAAATTAACGAAAAAATATTTAAATGCGGGAATGGCGCGTTATCCATTTCGCCATGGCACTCAGGTAGCTTAACGAAAATTTTTCAACCGTATATGCAGTCTCTTTTTAATTGATTAACATTTTTATTCCATTTTTAAAGCAATCCACTTTTTATAATAGTCACGAATACCTTCGCGTAGCTGTCAATAAATATTACGAAAAATCAAGACTGTATTTTGTCTTGAAAATTTGTACAGGTTGTTTAGAGTTGAGTGATATTTTTTAACCAGGTAGTTGTTTTCAACATTTCTACATTATTATCTCAAAAATGAAATTTTTAAATATATTGTCACGTGTCGTGGCTGCAGGAGGAATTAATGAAAACGCTGGGATTTAATACAGGATTTATTAATTACTGAATAATTAATTAAGAATGTTCTTAGGTTTTCACGGCCATTCAGAATCTTCTGATTTGGGTCTTCTGAGGTTTTCTGCTGTGTTATTACGACCTTCCTGGCCGACGTTTCGGATCCCATTGCAGGGTCCATCATCAACACGGCATAATACCCCAGAAGACCCAAACCAGAAGAATAATTATTTATACAAACGTACAAGGTCACATATCACTATTAAATGTAACGCTATTCCTTAAATTAAACAGTTTCGCCAATTTACCACTCGTAAATAGACACTTTATATTCGCTTTAACACTTTATTCACTATTCACTAATATATTCCATCCAATTTCCCAGACGTTTCCCGCATTTTCGAGAACTTCCTCGCGGTTTCCAGACTTTTGGAGATGTTTCTCGATGTCTAGTGTAAGCCGTAGATTGTGCTAGGCCGTTCTGGAATCTTCGTTAGTATTATGATCATTTCAAACAATTGTCACTTGACAGTGAGTGCGTGATTCTTTTTAGCCTCGTTACAATATATTTTTTAAAACATGCGGTAGAGTAGCACTAAATAATAGGGTCACAAAGTGTGATGAAGCTGGAAAAACAGCCCTTAAAAATAGAGATTGCCTTAAAATCCGTTCTGGGGATAATGTACAGAAAGACATACATACAAATTGAGAAGTATCTTGTCGACTCAATCCCAGTTTCTAGTTTTACAACCAAGACATTTTTTAATTTTTATTTTTATTTAAAATATAATAGAAACCTAAAAGGTGGATAACATTTTTACTTGATTCAATATAGGAATATAATAATAATATAATTTAGACACAAAGTCATTTTTTTATAGTGTTTTGAATTTGTCAGTGGTCAGTTGTTTGGTCTGTTGTGGCAGGTCGTTGTATAGTTTTAATCCGTTGCAAATTAGTCGCACATGTCGCATCGATCATCTTTCCCAAATATGAATTCTGAGATAATAGTACTTAAGTTTTTTGGTCTCAGATTACGAATAGTACCTACTGTTAGCATTTAAAATAATACTTTTGCATATTGACGTGACAAAAATACCATTTTTATTTTTCACCTTTCTTATAATAAGAGATTCATATTTTACAAGGGATGTTCTTGCATTAAATTAAAGAAAAATGTATGAAATGCAAATCTATCTAAACTACGCCGAAAGTTATTTTTGACCATGCATTCAGCGTGACAAAATGGCAAATTACACAAAAAATTAGTTCCTAACCTGAGTCGCTACACTGGAAGATATGATCTGCCTTGATCAAAATGATCCTGGGATCTGAAGAGAAGTGTTTGACTTCTCTGGTCACTCTTAATTACAAGATGCATTCAATGTTTGATCCCTTATTTTTAATTTAATTTAATTTAATTTTTTATTTAATTACATTGTACATAAGTGTGTTAAATACATATCATATATTTGAACAACAGAAAGAGTATATTAAGGTTTAACCCACCTTTAAAAGGGAATTTAATTCTTGTGTTTTGAAGGGGAGGGGGCATTGTAGTATATAATAATGTTAATGTAATCAATTAGTAGCATTATATTACTGAAAAAGAATATAATGTAAGAATAATAAAATGTATCTAGAGACATAAGATTAAGTTTAAAATTGAGAAGGTAATTGTAATATTTAAAAGTATACAGGGTTATTTGGAAAATATTAATAACCTCGCAGGACCATACTCCTGCCTTGATTATGAGTCGAAAATGTTCAAGCTATAATGACCTAATATCAATAGTTAAGGAGATATGCGACATCATAGATTGCATTTTTTTTCAATATTTCCGACTTACTTTTTGTAAATCGTTGGACTATCATTACAGTAACTTATATCGAGTATGAAAAATTCATTCCCTTTAATACAAGTCAAATAAAAAAATAAAAACCTTCGAATTCCAATTGGAATTTTTCAGGGTTTTAATCATTTTATTTAACTTGTATTGAAACAAATGAATTTTTCGTAATTGATATTAGTTACTGTAATGACAGTCCAACGTTTTACAAAAAAATAAGTCAGAAATATTGAGAAAAAAATGCAAACTCTGATGTCACATATCTCCATAACTATTGATATGAGGTCATGAACATTTTCGACTCATAATCAAGGCAGGAGTATAGTCCTGCGAGGTTATTAATGTTTTACAAATAACCCTGTATATTGATTGTATTTGAATAAGTTTTTTTTATAGCGGTTGACATTGATTTTTTAGTAGATTTTTCAATTTAGTTTTGAAATTTCTATACTTTTTTACCGTCTTCATTTCATTGGAAAGAGCATTCAAAAATCTTAATTCTTGATAGGTAAAATGATGTCGATTTTAACAAAATATTTTCAGCTGATCTCGGTCCATTACTATTATGTATTATTATTATAGTACATTTTGTGAATTTGTAATATCGCAAATTTTTTATAAATTTGTTTGATATTTAGGACATTGTTGGGAATATTGAAGATTTCCTCAAAATCACTTTGATAATTACTCTCTCTTATTTTCACTGGTAGTATATTAGACTTAAAGATCCCCCCCAGCCAACTATGCCATACTGTATTACCATACTTTATTTGAAGGGGATATTTCTCTTTGTTACAAATGAGTTACAAAAAAGGTGAAAAAAAAAAAACAGAAATGTTTCTCCTCTCAGGCTTTTATTGTCTCTGACATATTAAATATTATCTCAAGGTTGCTAGACGGTGCCTTTCTAAAACTATATAATCGTTCGAGCGCCATACGCCAGATGTTGCTCTAACACAAACCAATGTCTTTTTTTATGTTAGAAGTAAATTATGAATTTAGTTTATTTATTATTTACTTGTCTATCGTATTAGTGAAATTTTTCGGTCCAAGTTAGGTACCTATAAGGAAAAATATTTCTTTTGTGAACCTTCACCATTTGTTATGTCTTGTCGTCATCCCATTTAATTTTAAATTGGGCTCCTGGAAAACTTATTATTAGGTGTATTAAAATGTAAGAAATCAGTCTTGCGTCTCGATGAAATGTACTCGAATTTTCCAAATAATTGGATATATATTTCGAGTACATCTAAAAATTGTCTTAAAAATTGTTCTAGCAAAAAACGTAGCGAAAATATATTTTTCCGAAAAATCAAATAAATGATTTATTTTAAGATGTTTTCTTTTACGATTTATATTTAATTTTATAACGAGTAAGACGGGCTTCCCTTTGCCAGGAATGAGTTTATTAAAAAAAACCTACCCTATTACATTGAATAAAATATGGTTTAAAAAAATCTTCTTATTAAAAATTTAATTTTAATAAATTATCATTACTGTTATAAGAATTTGGCAAAGATAATTAACGAGTTTTTCGCTCGATTCTTAGTGCAAAATACTATTCATATCTTGGAACATTTAATTTTATTTAATATATAAATATACCGATACCATAAAGATATATATTTTTAAATAATTAATAATTCGTATACGGAATCCATGTCACGCTAATATTCTTACTTTTTAACTAAGCCAAACACTTAAATATGCAACTATTACTATCTTGCAAGACTCGTTGGATTAGGTTCTTATTTATTTTTGGTTAGATTAGGATGGAAGGGTATGCCTGTATCTAGCAAAAGAGAGATGAAGGCTGAAGACGAAGAAGAAGTAATTTAAAATATAATTTAATTTAAATATTAATATCACATACGATATTTGAGTTATTTATTACTGCTGTAGTTTCAGGAAGAGCAGTCTCTCTCATCATCTGATATAGTTAACCAACTATCCTAATTTATATCGCCGATATAATATAATCGCTGGAAGTAGGCTGGAATTACAATAACAACACTGATGATGGCTAGCCGCTACTGACGCTCGGGCGCCCGAGTGTGACACGTCAATCAGTGTGCGGCTCGTGTAAACACACAAGGGTCGTTATTCAATATTATTATATGCCAGGATTTTTCACGGGGTTTATGTCTAGTAACTTATCTAAAAACATCTTCTTCTGCTTGTGTTAGGACTATGTGTGGTTATTTCTCGTCTCCTGCTCTTGAGATATGGATGATCATCTGTCCCTCTTTCGTTTTGGTGGTCTTCCTGGAGGTCTGCTGCCTGCAGGTATCTCGTTCTTCGTTATTCTTACCACTCTTGTCGAATCCACTCTGTCCACGTGGTCTCTCCAATATTTCCTTCTATTTCTTCCCCATCGCACGACAGCTTCGACATCGCAGATCTTCATAGTTTCGTACTCTGTCTCTGATGGTTACTCCCGCGATGGGTCGGAGAATTATCATCTCGGTGGTTCTTAAGAGGCTCTTCGCTATCGTGGTGTCGGCTCTTGTTTCAATACCATTCGTCATAATCGGTCTTACACACTTGGTTATGCGGAATAGCTTATTATTAGCCGATCCGCTGTATTGAATTTAATATCCCGAATTCCTGCAATGAGAATTACGCTTTCCTTAGAAAAAACAAATGAGAAAACCAAAATGCATCAACAAACAGGGCTTCCGGCCTACGCCGGGAATAGTTGAGAGACTGACGTGCCCGTACAGGGCGTTAGCTATTTTTATATATTTTGAGAACAAAGAACTCTCTAGAAGTCTAGCTGTGTGTGTGCTGACGATACTCTGGGCATCGCTCTGTGTCGCTGCCTCGTGTACACTTCTGTGTCTCAGTTTTGTTTACGTGGCAGACTCGCCACGTTTGTGTGTGTGCGTGACCTAGACTGCTGGTTATATATTTATGGGATGAGACGCCATAAATCTATTTGGGTAATGTGCAGTACTTCTCGTATTGCACATTCAGTCTACGGGAAATATAACTTGCCAAAGAAGATATTCATTTTTTGTCACATACGAACGGTGGAATATAATCGTATCGTGGATTATTCCGCAGGGTAGGTGCTCGTAATATTAGGCAAGGTGCGGAGGGTCATCGCTTCCGCTAATCCGGAGGGCTGATTTAATAGCGCGGGGGGCGGGCCGGCCGTTACTGAGGATCCGCCCACCGCCCTCTGCCCCCTGGCCGGGGCGGCTCCTGGAGCATTTGCATAATCCCCCACCGAAGACGCTCGGGCGGATGCTTTTTGCCGCCCGCGGACCGGAAGGCCGAATGTTATCACGCTTTTAAGTTCCTTTAAAGGGAGTGTGTTCCTGGAACATATAAAAAAAAAAACTAGCGAGCCTTACATATGATGTGTAACATTTGACAACTCACAATTAAAAGTATCAATTGAGCAGCAACAGAAATTAACATCAAAATTTAAAAAAGCTAATACCTCTATATTTATTAATTAGTAAATACAAGTAAAGAAAATGTATGTGCATTAAATCATTAAGGGTAGTTATTCTTAACATTATTGTATTTATTGGATAATTTCGAAGATATAAGTCAAAATACATCAAAGTTACAATATCCACATGCTTGACACCAGCCGTGTAGCATATATACAAAATCAGAAGCGTTGGCTGTCGGAAGTGTGCGTCTTCGCTGTGATGGCACTTGCTGGACATTGATTTGTTTATAAACGATGATTTTTTCGCGCTCGTTGGTTATATGAAATTGCGCGCGTCTTATTTCCTGGAACGCATTTCCGTCCATTTTCACGAAATCTCTGCACACATTGCAAGAAAACAGGAGGAAAGATGTTACACATCATTTTTTTTACGTTTTATCCTTCTTTAATTTTATTTTTCATTGCATTGACAAGGAATCGGTGTGTATTATACTTTTAAACAATATTTTTTTACATGATTCTTATAATTTAAGTATAAAGATTAGCTTGTTGGTATAGTAGTCGTGACGCTTGGCTAGTGATTTGGTGGTCAATGGTTCGAGTCCCATTCTAGGCTACAATGAAGTTAGTTATATATTTTATTGCACCGGCAATTTAGTTTAGTTTGAAAGGAATAGTTTGGGAAGATTATTGATGCGACACATTTTATGTTTCCATCTCTATTTTTTAAAAGAAAATAATGTGGCTAGCATGTATGTAGTGCAGGACTGTCTGTACATGGATTTTGGAATGGAGAAGTTACTGGGAAATGGATTTGACACAAGTTTATGGAGAGGTCAATGGGAAATGAAAGGGAGCATGCTCTCGCCTTATTTTCCACCGGATCCAGGTAGAAGCAATGGTCCCTCCCTTGTCAGAAGGGTGCTACGTCTCACTCTATTCTTCTGGTTCACTCTGTTTTTAATTTATTTATTTATTAAAGAATCTTGAAAGTACAGTGTTCATTTCATAAACCAATTAAAAAGATTCACAGATTTAAGAAGAAAGTTACATGAGATATTTTGATATAAGTTAATTATTTTAAATTGATTAATGAATTGTAGTAAGCAACAAACAATACTAAGACTAAATAATAACTATTCATCATTTCTAATAATCGAAAATAATTTTTTTGGTCGCGGCCTGTCAATTATTGCTTATAATTTATTAATTATTATAAATAATGTTCAGTTATTGCTCTAAAACAATTGCAGTCTATAATAAACATTCTGATATAAATAAATAATAAAAACTCATATTTTCGTAAAAAAAAACGCCGAAATATGCATTTGCAGTGAATGTTTCGCCTTAAGGAGTTTTACGGTCATGTAAGGTCCAAAACAGTCAAGTAGTTGATAATTTCCAAAAAAAGCAGTTCCAAAATCAAACAATATTGTGTCAAAGTCAAAGATATAAGATTTTAGTAGAGCGTGCAATATGGAAATGTGTTTAGAATTTGGATGTTTTTAATGACATCTGCTATTGCTCAAAAAGACTGACCACAAATTATTAAAATACATTACAATACAATCTCGAATTTAAATTGAGCCTGTGTGTAAATAGAAGGTATATTATCCAAGTTAGTTTTAATCGGGCTTTCTACGTGTGAAACGTATTAACGGCTAATAATATGATTTTATGGCTGTTTTAAATACGCTAATGTGCATACAGAAGAGGTTTGATAATAATTTAATTTTGATCATAAAACGGAATGAAAAAACATTACCTAACTTTATTATCACGACGTGAGTTTAATTATAATTTTATATTTTACTACTCTAGTTTCGATAGTATCAGAATCTCTCTTCGACAGGTGAAGTAATAAACGCCATTAATGTTTTATTATAGTTATCTATCCACGAAGAGATAACATAGTTCATAATCATTATGAATAAGAACTGCAACGTAAATCCACCAAAAACATACTTTTATTTATGAAATAATATTTTGAGTTTGTTCAAATTTTTCAGAACACAGTACTGGATTTCGTCCCATTAATTAATCAAGATATATTATAAATAGATGTCTCATAGAGACGAAAATCCAGTACTGTATTCTGAACATTTTTTTATAAACTCAAAATACTCAGAATGTAAAAAACTGGTCTAAAAATGAATTTAAAAAATTGAGATAATATTTCAAGCGTACTCTAGTGTAATGCTAATAATTCGGAAGAATCTCATTACACATATAAAAGATATTGCTTTAAAAAAATTCCAATCAAAAACAGATATCTCATTAGTGACATGATGCCGGTCGCAAAACTAAGGATAATTACAACATACATGTGAAACGGGTTGTAAAACTTAAGCATATACAACTTCCAAAAATTTTATAGAAGTGTTAAAAGTACCTACTGGTGATGCGGTTTACAAAGAACGCGGGTGTTAATATTTATACACTGGTCCATTTATCGTCGAGCTTTTCGCCCAATTGAGAAATGTATTCTTTGCTGGAATTCAAGTCAAAGCAAGATTATGGTTGGCAAATACGAGAAAAAACAGAAAACAATGAATCATGGCATGAACTAGACCCCAAATAATAGATCGAAATCCTACCTTGAGATAATGAGGAATGCCTTTTCCTTTGATGATCCTGATCAATGCTGCAGACACCAAAACTCTCGTCACTCGATGATTAATTAATAACAATGCAGAGATGAAAGCAATCAACGAGGCTGCGTTTATACGAGTGTGATAAAATGTCAATGCGGGTTTATAATATGATACACAGTGAGCGGTGGTCCAAAACCGAATTATCACTGAAGTCCAATCCAACCACAACAATTGCCTCCATTTTTCCCCATCCAACATTGGCCAAACCGCCTACTTTCCCATAAAAAATATAATTTTCCATGAGACATCTATAATATATTAATTATGTTATTAGATAAATTTCAATTCCAACCAGCGTTCGCCAGCAAACCGAATGTGAGATCCTTCAACTACCAATAAGCGTTAGCGGGCTCGGGTGGCGGTCGAGCTGTTTGGAGCATTAACCAGCCTGATCTGATTAGCTTTGCGCCGACTGGAGATGCATTTGTGCGACCGAGCCGCGGTGCATTTGGAACGGTTATCGAGAGATCTGCACATCCAGCGAATCCTCTCAGCTGTGCGGACATTTCGGGAATATGAAATTTGTCACAAAATTACAACATTATAGAGTCAAGGTTATTATTACTGTCGTTAGACGTATTTAGCTGTTAATGGTTACGGATATTTTCGCTCAGGTGGTTTGGGCACATTGAGCGAATGAATGAGGAAAGAATGGTAAGAAAGATATATGATGCAAGCGTTGACGGCGCCAGAAAGAGAGAGCGACCACGGAAGACGTGGCATGACCAGACTAACCAGATACTGGAAGATGGTCCTCAACAACCGTCGAGCTTGCATGCGAAGGTGTATGAATGTAGATGAAGCGAAAGTTGTACGTCAGGACAGAGGAGTATGGCGTTTTATCCTTTCTGCCTACCCCTGCGGGGAAACGGCGTGATGGTAAGTTAGTGAGTGTTATATTTTATTCGAACCGTACGTTTTTCCGAGAATCAATTCTCGACGTTGCGTTGAATACGATTTCAACGGTTACGGATATTTTATACGAACCGTATGTTTTTCCGAGACCGCCCGCGGGTACAGATGGTTCTCCTGATGACGTTGAATATGACTTCCACGAAACGTCGAGAATTGTTTCTTGGAAAAACATGCGGTTCGTATAAAATATCCGTAACCATTAACAGTTAAAAAAATTACAATATTTAGGATAAAATATAGAAGTCTCACAGAGACGAAGCTATTTATGCGAGAGACGAGGATGGGAATCTTTTTGTACGAGGTTCGGCGGTGTCCACCGTCAGCAACGCAAAAACTGATGACGACCTCGCTTTTATAGGTAAATTATCTTTCTCGATGTTTCGAGAATTTACGATAACAGCCCAGTCGTTCCGAGATTCGTGTGGATCATCCTAGAACCCCGATCGTCGATTACGTGTAATTCTTTCCGATTACTGTCTCGTTACAGTATAAACATGCGCACACACCGCCATAATCGTAGAATAACGACGCATCTGATTTTGCAGGAGAGCAGTTTGAAGTTTTATTTACATAACTAACTAACTAACCATCACGCCGTTTCCTCGTGGAGGTAGGCAGAGAGGATATAGCGCCATACTCTTCATACATAAAGACACATTATGTCGTTGCTCGATAACTACAAAAGATTTTCCTTTGAAACTTGGGTTAGTTATTCAAAGTTGATACCTTTCAAATCTCAAATATAGTCAGCGCAGTACAACGACGTTTTTACACATGCTGCATTGTTCTACGATCGCAAATCAGCACCGTTGTTGTACCGACTTCGTATAACGACGGTTAAATTAATGAGAAAAAAACTAACCCTTAAAAAACAAGTTTTTATTTCATTCCCTTTCTTTGTAAATTAAGTTTACCATCATGTAATAATTGATTGACTGAAAATGAAACATGTCTAGACAAATATCTATGTCAAATATCTCTAAAAATATCTCTTAATTATTTGATTTCTTCCCAAAAAACCGAAGTGTGCTGTGAATTGTTATAAATTTTCGAAATTCGTAGTGAATTTCTATGAACCTATAATACCTACCGACGGAGTAATTCAAATTTTAAATATTCCGTGACGTTATCGGGCCGCCGCCGCCGGCGCCGTTGGTAGTAATCAAACTTTTGTAATGATTCCAATTTGAAAAAACCATTAAAATTTCTAAAAATCCAAAATTATAGTATAATTATTATTATTTTTTAACGAAAATTTGATAGATCTTTTTGATCGTCGCCACGAGTCTGCTTGCCAAGTTTCAGCTCGATTGGATCACGGGAAAAGGGTTAAAAATCGATCCAAAGTTTTTTCGTCAAGAAAACAAGTAAGCAGACGCCACGAGTTAAAAGAAAGGGAGTAAAAATACACTTTTAATATACCATTAGATGGCTTATTTTTTTCACATTTTAACGATCCAAAAGAGTCAACGCGGAATTTTTTGCACATCCGTCATTGTTCTACGACCATGACGACACACTGGTAATACTCGACATGTTAAGATACTCCTGGCTTTGTGAACAACCGAGCAAGAATTTCTCATCCCCTTTCGCCCGTTTCTTGCGGGGCTGCCGAGCTGCTAGCACACGGAATCTCCACGGCGTCACAGCATAAGGAGATTAATTTATTAATTAGCGAAGGCAGCTAATCCCTGAAGTTGGATGCGGATGGCTGGCTGGCTCTTCTGAGGTTGTTGCATTGTTTTTGCTAATCTCGTGTCGGATCAACTAAATATTAATATATTAGTACGTATTTTCATAAATTTTAATCGTTTTTATTTAATACTAGCTGTGCCCGCACGGCTTCGCACGCGTAGATTTTTAGTACACTGTTTGGATCGTCGTAGAACTTTCGCGAACCTTATAGAACCTTCTTTTCCTTCCAGATCTTTCAAGAAATTATCGAATGTACAGGAACCTTCTAGACACACCGACACATTCCGCCACTCAGTATAGAACTTTATAGAACTTTCGGGAATTTTCTAGAACCTTCTCCTTCCAGAACTTTCTAGAGCAGGTTTTTCCGGAACCTTCTAGACTCACCGACACAGTCGGCGCGCCTATTTTGAAACAATCTGAAGCATTTGCGGCCTTCCCATAGCAAAACAGTGTGCTAGAAAGCACATTTTCGGCACACACTCCCACCCACGCTCAGCCACCCCCACCAAACTTGCATATTTTCAATGTGACACCAAGGGCTATCCACCACCATAACTACCGGTGGGTGGTTGTGGCTGATTGTGGAGAAAACTTGGCGGATAGGGAAACACGGGTTTCTTTATTTAAAATATATAATATCTTAATACTTATATGATATATATATATATAGTCGTCCGTGGGTATATTGGTAAAGAGGGATATTACGTCAAAGCTGACAAGGATGTCATCCTTTTCTAATTTTTGATTCGCAATTATTTCGATAAAATGTTCTGAATTTTTGACAAAAGATTCCGCTGATTCTACATTTGGTTGTAAATAGTTGGCAAGATATTTTGATAACATTTGGAGGGGCGAACCGATTGAACTGACTATGGGTCTGAGAGGAATATCCGCTTTGTGTATCTTTGGTAAACCGTATAATTTTGGAAACCGTGACGACTTTTCTCTAGGTATTAATGACTTTTTCAACTCTAGGTCTAATTTGGATGACATTATTTTGGCTTTAGTTGTTTTCTCTAAATAGGTTATTGGATTATTATTATGCAGTTTATATGCGGGATCATTAAGTAAATTAGTAATTTTGAGGTGATAATCTTCGCTCTTCATGATAACTGTTGAATTTCCCTAATAATAAATCAGAAATCACGATGAAAACACCGAAGCAATTAGAAAATCCAACCTTCTCAATATTGTATAATGACGATAATAAAGTAAATGTACGGATTACTAGAAGCAGAGCAAAACACATTAACGGCTTCGCTGGAGAAACCCACTCCACCACAAACACCTGACGCAGAATTTTTCAAACTTTCACTTGACGGTGAGCTCCGGACCCAAACGGTTGTACGCTTTTTGGAGAAGCAGGTCATCGACAAGGCGCCCTGAAGATGAACAGTGAGATCTGTTCGAAACGTCGGCAGACGACTGGTCCTGACGACCAGAATTTGACGCGGGTTACCCCCAAAGTAGTTAGAACTAACATATATTGTACCCGTGAAAGCCTTAGATTTAACATATATATATATATATATATTGATTATTAATATTTTAAGCATTAACTTTGTGGTTAGACATAATAACAGAATGTTAGTTAACTTAGTAAAAACCACTACCAGATTTACGGTCTACCGGTTTCGAGACGTCAGGACCAACACTACACTACTATATTCACAACACTATACACCCCAACCAAAGTATTGTTAATCTTACACCAATATTGATCACATGCGTGTTAATCTTGTCAGAGACTAGCAAGCACTAGCCTACAAAACATTCAGGAATCTAACGAAAGAGAGTGAGAGGGGGCGGGGTCTAAAGTGGGTGTTACCAAATCTTATGTGAAAGTTAAATTAAACAAAGGGCTTTACGGAAAATTGATTTGGTTATTAATTAGAGGTGCTTTATTATTCACCGCTTCCCCAATGTAAAAAAATTTCTAAATTATTTAATTTTAAACCTTTATTATTAGTATTTACTACTTTGAGTCAAATTTATGATTATTTTCTATGAGATGGTTGGCAAATTCGGAGTTTTTATTTATTAGTTTTTATTTATATAAAATATCATTTTTAAACATCAACAATTTAGTTACTCAATTGTGATTTACTTGATACTTGCTACAGGACAAGAAAATGATAACTTATCTTTGTAGAAAAAATATTAAAAAATATACATCTAACGACGCTAAAAAATCGTCGATAAGTAACTAGACACCCTCTCAATACTCTCACAAATATAAATAAACATCCATGTCCGATCACGAAGCTCTGCCAGATTTTATCACTCTTATTTCTGTAACACCACTCTTCTTCTTCTTCACGATAAAGAGATATCATTTTATTAGACAGATCAGACAAATCAGATCGATGACAGACGAAAATCAAACGACCTAATCTTATACAAAACCATAAACTGATATTTTAATTGCTCCTAGCTACTGCACCTAAGAAATCTGCGTGTACCTAATCGAAATACGCGGCACGTTAACTCTTTCACTTTTACCACCCAAGTACTAACTACCACATACAGTGTACATCTTTCACATAATTGAAGTAAAATTAAAAAAACCGGAAATGATTCAATATTAATTTTTAATAAAATTTTTAATTTTAGGATAAGGTTAAAAATAATTTTAGGATAAGGTTAAAAAGTTAAGAAAGGCTAAAATTAAAAAAATAAACAACGCTAAG
Source organism: Agrypnia vestita (assembly GCA_016648135.1). Lineage (NCBI taxonomy): Eukaryota > Metazoa > Arthropoda > Insecta > Trichoptera > Phryganeidae > Agrypnia > Agrypnia vestita. The sequence goes on from JADDOH010011603.1 coordinate 18,937, forward strand.
AATAAACACGTTTTCTTGATTTGTAACATTTTTAAAAACTCATTTTCTTGGAATGAATTCATGAATGAACACACGCTTTTTCCCACCAGTATCTTTAAATCCCTTTCAATCCTCTTTCTTCCTTTTGTTTCACATTCCATATTTTTCTCTAAATTCATCCCACACAGAACGAGGCATGGACTAATAAAATAAGACTAAAATGAGGGTAGGTCTCAGGTTTTTTTACTTTCTATCAGTTATTTTCATAAAATTTCTCAGATTTGAACATGTAAAGGTACTGATGCACATGCTTATTAGTGGCACGTGAGCATGCGCTGTATTGACCATTTTTAGCCCTTCCTTAATAGTGGCATGTGTGTACGCACATTGCTAGAAATGAGCATGCTTATTAGTGGCACGCTCAAAAATCAACCGCCGGTTGATTTATGAGCATGCTCATGTCATTCTATCTTTTGAGCATGTGTGAACAGGCTTGCTTATTGTGAGCATGCTTATGTCATTCGCGAATAGTATCGATTATCAATGCGATTTTCTCAGTCCGCGACAGATGAAACAAATATGGCGCGTTGAGGAGATGATAAAACATTACCTTTCGTGACTTATTATAGGAATACTCGGTCACCGCTGTGTAAAAATAATATAGCAAGAAATAATGTATCTGAAACTTTATTAAAAGCCATGAATGATTCAAATCATACAATAAAAATTATAAAAACTAAAATCAAGAATGTGCGGATGGAAACTCGGGAACTATTTCGATTTATTGTTTCACTTGAATTTTCTATTTCAGTTTGCAGTTTCCATTTTTAACAAGAGCGTCTCTATTCTACGACAAGAGCATGCCAGTAATAAGCACGTGTGTTTGATTAAACCCAGGAACTTTTTTGATTTATTGATTCACTTGAATTTTCTATTTCAGTTTGCAAAGTTTCAACTTTGAACTAGAGTTCCTCTCTATTCTATGACAAGATCATGCCACTAATAATAAGCACGTGCGTTTAATTGTTAGCTTTGAGCATGCTCATTTATGTACGAGGTATGTATGTATGAGCATGCTTAAAAGAAGCATGCTAATAATGAGCAAGTGTGTACAGTTGTTAGGGTATGCTAGTTTTGAGCATGCTCAAAATAAGCATGTGTATCTGTACCTTAAAGAAAACCATTTATCTGAAAACCTCCCCACCGCACTATTAACCATATTCTTTGTTGACAATTCACCGCGTTAGGTCGGAAAATGTTTACACTGTTTCCAAATTACAATTTTTAATAGTTTTGGCGGAATGAAACTTGTTTGGTTATGACTTTATTTCTCTGTTGACGAAAGCGTTGGGCAAACAACTTAATTTCTTTCCGCTTCTGGCGGGAGCAAGCAAATTACAAAAGCATACAGATTAACCGGCCCGAGTCGCCGCCTCTAGGTGGGGGGTAGGGGGCGGGGGGCCATCTTTGTCTCGCGCGGACTTGCCGCGGATCAGCTCGCGGAAGTACTTAAAAATCAGACAAACAACGTTTTCCTTATCCGTTATACTATTACGAGGTAAAATGAGATTACGTATAAAATCTCTCATAATCTGTCGATGAAGACAGTAAAACCTTAGCCTCTAGCACCGTCTACAACAGTCTACAGCACTCTAGGGTTATTTACAAAATTTGGGAAGCGAACTTTATAGTGAACACTAGAATAATCTAGGAGGTTCGAAAAACCTGCGTTTCGCGTACATAAAGCGGGACCGATAGCTGCGCAGGAGAGTTGTGTCTTGACATTTCGGGATGACGGGGGCGATATCGAGCGAGTTCTAACCCAATGCGAAATAAATAAATGCGACTATTACAAGCGAGAATTAGATGGAGTGTTCTGGCGAATGTTAAATAAAGTGTTCCCAGCGAAAATGAAGTGTTCATAGACGAGTGATAGCTTACAAAATATTGTAATTTAAAGAATAGCATTAAGTCTAATTCGTGTTAAGTGACTTTGTCTATTTATTATTAATTAATTAATTAAAAAATCGCTAATTAATTTCCGGTATTTTCTGTACCCCTTACAGCCACGACCCTTGATAATATTTACCTTTTATAATGCAACATGTAACATATTGTCACCATATAAGATTTCTCAAGAATGAAAATGACTTCTTAGAAGAGTAGCAGGTGTGACATCAAGCGACTGAGAAGTATAGCGACATGGTACTTCTCACTCTGTTGGTAAATTAAAAATGTATGTGAATTATATGAATAAGGTGAGATTTACGAACTGCTTCCGTATTGTATTGTATGTCGGCCTATTATTCGTGATCAACTTACTTTAATATTCCCCTTGTATTTGAACTGTGGGTAGGGAAAAACATGGTTCGATATTCATTTTGTCTCTTGCTTCGTTACACCTTGTTAAGCGTCAAACGTCAGTCCGTTGATTATTGCCGGTCCGTTTGTCCGTTGGGTGAGTTTCAACATTCTCTGCGGTTGTTAAACCGTGTCGCATATTGGTCAATTGATGCCATATTTGTCATGGCAATGCCAGGTGGTTTGAACATTATCTTGTTATATCTGTCGAATTTGAGTGGAATAATTACCTAGAATTCTAGCCAATTCCATTGGTTGGTCCAGACTAAACAGCAACAAAAACTTTTTGAAGACTGATTCCTCTTTGAAGAAGGAATATAGAAGCAGGGTTTAAGGATATGTATCATGATATATTTCACGATATATATCACGATGTTTATGGCTTGATTTTTATTATTTATATATATCCAAAAAAACTTTCTGCGGTCGCTAATAGATGGCGCTAGTTGTTTTTTAAAAATGCTAGTTTTTTTTTCAAATATCTGCGGCCGTTACTAGATGGCACTGCCATCTGTTGACTTTTAGGGGTATTATTTTATACAATAAATGAGAATTCGGTAAAATCCATATATTTATGAATACTAGAGTATTATGGTAAAATCGTTGTGGTCAGGTGTAATAGTTAAATTTATATCTGTTTATCCATCGCAAGAAACAGAAATGTTCGCCCGCCGAACGCCAAAAAACGTTGTTGTCAATTTGAATATTTTTAAGTAATGTCATAGAACATGTTTATAAAGTAATAAGTTGATTCAATATTTATATAAAAGAAGCATAAAGTTAGAGAGATATAAACATTGAAACTATTAAAAACTGTTTCTCAAAATAAAAATTTCTTACATACATTGTTTTTCCCGAGAAATCTTCGTGTGATCTCTTAAACAGACTGATTATTAAAAGTTAAGGACTTAAATTTTAAGAGTAAATTTCTGCTAAAGATACTTTTTTTAATTAAATCTTGTAGATTAGATTCTGATTAAATACGAAGTAATAGTTTAATTTGTATCATATAATCCGTTTTTTATTTCACACAAAGAACCAAACACCCATAACACTACATTAGAAAGAGCAACTTTTATAACTTATATATAATAATTGCATATATTAGCTTTTTTCAGTATGCAATTCATTTATTTAATAAATAATAATTCATGTACAAAATAAAAAAAATAATTTATAATTATTTCAAGTTTTTATCAGTCGACGTGTGGAAAAAAGGAGAAAAAAAGTTTGGATATATATCCAATTTTTGATATATATCGGATATATATAAAAAAATAAGTTTTTTTGATTTTTAATATAAAAATCGGATTTTTTGATTTTTAATATAAAAATCGAATTTTTTCGAAGTGCCTTATAGAAACTATTATTATTACGGATTTCGAATCTCCTTCGACAGGATGCAAATGACGAAATAGTAAAATTTTAAAGAAAAATACACCCATACTTTTATAAATTACGAACTTGGCTAAGAGTTAACATATTGAAAATATGACTGTCTTTGAAGTCTTCATGGCTGGAAGGGGGATAGAATCCCCAACCACTTGATCACTTAGTTAATATATGGTATATTTTGGTTACACTGTATACAGAGTGTAACAGAGCCAGTCCACTATACTTAACAGGTGGATTCCTGCCTAGATTATGAGTCGAAAGTGTTCAAGCAACCATGACTTTATAATAATAGTTAAGATGTGCGAAATCATGGTTTGCATTTTTTTTCAATATTTCTGACTTATTTTATGCAAAACGTTGGACTATCATTATTGTAACTTATATCTAATATGAAAAATTCCAATTCCACTCGCATTTATTTCAGGGTTTTTATTATTTTATCTAACTTTTATTTAAACGAATGAATTTTTCATAATTGATGTAAGTAACTGTAATGATACTTCGACGTTTTGTAAAAAATAAGTCAGAAGTATTGAAAAACTAACCCATTAAAACCAAGCTTTTTATTATACTCCCTTTCTCATTTACTAGTGGAAACTGGTTTGGCGCTTAACCTACGCATTTGGCTTCGGTCGGGCGACGCTACGAAAGGGAGTAATAAGAAATTTCCGAAAATCCAAAATTATCAAATTGTCAACCAGATGCGTCGGAATCTCCATACAACTTACTGAGTTGTATAAAAAAACCGTTAAAAATTTGAAAAATCCAAAATTATACTATAATTATTATTTTTTTTAACGAAAATTTGATAGATCTTCTTGATCGTTGCCACGAGTCTGCTTGCAAAGTTTTAGCTCGATTGGATCACGGAAAAAAGGTTAAAAATCTATTCAAAGTTTTTGCGTCAAGCAGACGCTACGAGTTAAAAGAAAGAAAGTAAAAAAAATGCAAACTTTGATACTGTATAACTCCATAACCTTTGATATCAGGTTATGATTGCTTGAACATTTTCGACTTTTAATCAAGACAGGAATCTACCTGTGAAGTCTAAAGAACGACATGAGAAGGGGGGGGAGATTTGGGTCGGGTGGGTGTAGGAGTGTGGTCACTTAGCGCAGAAGAGGGGACGTAATAGGTGTTTGACTATTAATTACATTTTTGTTGCAATTAATCGCTAAGACATCTAGATATTTTCATGTTTCACAAATATTTATTAATTCTACGCTATCACTGTCGAAACGTCTCATTATGTCACACCTTTAAATTTCATCCAAGTGTATCATTTAATCGGTTAAAAGAAACGTAATACTCACGCTGATTTGCAAATTAGCAGATGCCTGCGAATATTAACGAAATCGTAAAACAGTAATGTTAAAAAACTAACCCATAAAAACCAAGTTTTCATTATACTCCCTTTCTCATTTACTAGCGGAAACTGGTTTGGCGCTTAACCCTACGCGTTGGGCTTCGGTCGAGCGATGCTACGAAAGGGAGTAATAAAATTTTTCCAAAAATCCAAAATTATACTTTAATCAGGTTCCGTGTCTACCCGATTTCATACAACTTATTAAGTTGTATGAAAAAACCATTAAAAATTTCTTAAAAATCTAAAATTATACCTTAATTATTTTTTTTAACGTAACTTTGATGGATCTTCTTGATTGTCGCTACGAGTCTGCTTGCAAAGTTTCAGCTCGATTGGATCACGGGAAAAGGGTTAAAAATCGATCCAAAGTTTTTTCGTCAGGCAAGCAACCAGACGCCACGAGTTAAAAGAAAGGGAGTAAAAAATGCAATATGAACGTTGCACATGGTGCATAGTGCGCATATCTCTGTGTTATCCTGTGCAAGAAGGGAGCAAAGGGAGATATTTTTAATTTCTGAAAGTGCACGGCACACTGCAGCGTGTGAAACCTTTTCTTGAGCAAGCCGCCCGATACGGCCTTACATAGAAGGCTTCATACCATTCCTTTCCGTTTGAAAATGTCCACTTCCTATGAACGTTATTGGAATTCGCTACTTTCTCAGAACGTCTAACTTCCTTTAATGTCTTCGATATTGAAGTAAAAATATCGCCACCATTTTCGTAATGAATATTTATTTTCTGTGCAGTATTTTAAAGACAGATTAAAAAAATAAAACTTTTTCCTGATTTTACTGTCGAGTCATTTAAACGTAAATTTTAACATAAAATCAAAAACATTTTAGTTGTTCTAAAATTCTTAAAAAATGAGCTATTCAGAAATGTACAATACTTTATATCTTTTCCTACAAAGGTTAGCAATAAATTAACTTTTGAAGTGATATAGTGAACAGACTTGACATGGACATCTACGTGGGTAAGCACTTTACATTTCACGTTTTTCTGTATTTTCTTAATGATTGTGGATTTATTAGGTATATATTATAATATGTTTTAGAACACGATATACGTAAAATTGTCAGTTTTATAAATAAAAATGAAAGCAGTTTTTAATTTTGTCATGATTATTTTTAATATATTAAATTGTATCAAAATATTTTTTTAAAATAAAATTATATCCATTTTAAGCAATATAAACTACTTTATAAGTGTGCAAAATTTTATGAATATACGTCTAGAAATAAAAAAGTTTTATTGACTTTTGGTGTCGGACCAAAAGTCAATAACTTGATTTAATAACCAATTTTCCATAGTGCGCCGTCCCAAAATATTCTTCACATGCGTGTTAATTTAACTAAAGGCTAACATGCACTAAGTTTCTTACCGCAAGAAATCAAGAATTTGAGGTGTGATGAGAGTGAGACAAGTCTTGTGTTTTCCGTGCATAGTTTTCCGGGATATTCAGCCGTGTATATGTGACCTCCCTGGCCGACGTTTCAGATCTCATTGCCGGGTCCATCATCAGGCCTGATGTGATGAGTGTGTGTTGAAGTGTAGATTAACTATTGCCTCGCAATACCGTACCGAAGTCAGGATGTGTCGAAGTTTGTGTTAGGTTAAGTATTGGATTGCAGTAACGTGTCGAAAGCAGGGTGTGTATGACTTGATGTAGCGTGTTGTGCTTCCGTGGCGGACCCAGATGTTGTCAAGAATTTCTGTAGCGTTATGTCGCCGTTTTATCTGCTGTCGGAAGTCGGACTGTGCGGAGTCTTCAATTTAATTGATCCTGCAGTGCCGGATACCACGAGGTTTTTAACTTAAGACCGTCATCCCTATTAATATTTACCGGGTGCTTATATATTTCGATTGCCTCTTTGACCAGGCGCGTGTGGTAACTCGCGGACTTTCCTAAGATTTTCGGCTCAAAATGGTGGCCCGTATCTAGAAAGTGCTCAGCCAATGCCGATTTTCCTGGATGGCCGAGTTTGCATGCTCTTTTATGCTCGTCAATCCTCTTTGAAATCGTGCGTGCTGTTTGTTCCACATACATTAATGTAATGTATGTATATATTTCTGAATGGCCGTGAAAACCTGAGAACATTTTTAAGTCTTGTGTTTTACCCAATAATGCCGAAAGAAATAGAGGACTACAGGGAAAGTTATTTGATTATTATAATATTTTTTATACTATTTATTTTTGAAATATTTTAAATCTATTTTCTGCTTTCAAATACATTTAATGATAAAAAAAATATTTCTGGAAGCATATAATATCAATTATTCTTTTTGAAACTATCAATTTTCCAATTTTGATTGTTTTGACACCATTCTCCACTCGTTAAAGTTAATCACATTTATTTACTTATCATTTAAATACAATAATTTAGTTGTCTATCTGTTTGTCTTTCTGTCCATCTGTCTGTTGGTCCGTAAATTCGTTACTTGCTGGAATTAAAACTTTAGATAACTAGAGTGTGATAACAATGATTTTGAGAGTTCCTAAAAGTATACTAATTTTTAACTTTGATCTCACCATATGTACAAAATGTTAATTTTTGCTAGTTATTTGACTTAAGAGTTTGTTTTTTGTCTAATTAGATATGAATTCATGTTGTTTCTTGAAAATATAATAGTCCGAACGAATAATATTAAATAATAAAATAGTTTTATTTACATATTTATTCAGTAAATATTAAAAATAATTCCTTAAATTTGGGGTCACCTGAGACTCCTTGCGAGTAGTTATGTAATTTTCTTCGTGCGAGTAATTAAGGGTTAAACGTGAGTGGAAGGTACTTGTGACCACCCGAGAGCTGTCTCTGAATAACTTCCTCGATGGGATAAAAAAAAACATAAAAAAATAAATATTCTTTGTGATATGTAAATATAGTCGTTTAATATTAGAATAGAAACCTATACCTATAAAACTCAATGTCTGTCTGTCTGTCTGTTCTCTATACAAATCCATACCGTTTGTCCGATTCGATTCAAATTTTGCATACTTATGCTTTGAGACCCGGCGGGTAACATAGGTAACATTTCCCCCCTATTCTCTTACCCCTTCCCCTCCCCCTGACCTACTTTCAATGCGAATCTGAACCGTTTGACCGATCGGACTCAAAATTTGCATACTTATCCTTTGAAACCCGGCGGGTAACAAAAGTGGCATTTTTCCCTCCCCTTTTTCCTTTTACCAGCCCTCTGATATATTTTAGATGCAAATCTGTACCGTTCGACCAATCGTACTCAAAATTTGCAAAATTATTCTTTAGAACTCGGCGTTTAACATTAGTGACATATCTCCTCTACTCTTTTACCCTTTCATCTCCCCCTGTTATATTTACAATGCAAATCGAACCTTCGTTTACCCTCATAAATTTATTTTAAACTTAATCCTTAATCCGTGCAACGCCGGGTATGAACAGCTAGTAAAAAATAAAACAGACAAGGAACAATAGAATAGAAATGAAAACGATGAAATAAAAACTTATTTATTTTGAGATTGCCGGAAGCCTTTGATTTGTGCTTACACCCAAACAATAGTTTTCTCTTGTTACACAAAACCCTTTCCAAGTATCTTATTTCTGAAGTGTGCTTTAAATGGCTCCGAGTACGTTTCGATACGCAGTCAGTTGTGTGCTGTTTACAGCCGTATACATTTCCAACAGTTTATGCTATCCTGGTATCAGAGAATTTTCTCGCTCAGCGCCGGGAAATATTGTTTCTGTTTGCAGGCGATTCCTGCAGGATCTATAAACGTACGTTTTATTTCTGGAGATAATCCTTGATTTATGTTCCACTGTGAATGGTGGTAACACCGGATAATAAATTAAGGATTTTATTTTTTTGGGCCGGCATACATTTTTAGGTACACTGCCTTAATTCATGAATATTGTAAAAAACTTTCATTTTCATATTATCTTGTTTTATGTATATCTAGTTAATTTTTTACAAAGAATATGTGTATTTAGGGTGTACCCTAGTAAAATTCAGTTAGTAGGTCACTATGTAAAATTATCATTTAAACCAGCTTACAAATAGGTCTTCAGCCCTATAAACACTCAAAAATACTTTCATACTTTCTTTTTCATATTCAAAATAGCTTAATGTATATGAGAAATTTATAATATATGTTTATCAGTATTTACATATGACGCCATATTTTCTCTCTGCTTCCGTCTCTGTTTTTGTTTTCATGTAAAAAAATATAAAATAATAATTTTTACATTTCAAGGAATAGGTTCAACATTTATAAATAATTTTCTCCGAAAAATTCTGATTATGTATACGAGTTTTAATATAAATCTTGATATAATAAATTTTTACCGAGAAAAAATGTGTTTATTTTAATTTAAATAACAGACTCGTCTAAACGATTGAAATAAATTGTCATTTTCACTCTGCGGTTTTAATTTTCCTGTTCAGTGTCGCAGTGCTAATTCCATTTTCTAAAAATGGCCATCAATGCATGTGATTCTTATAATTAGATTTTAAACTATCGCAAATTTTTTTAAAGCGAAAAACTTTGAGAACTTAAAATAAACTTTCAAAATTTATTTACCACGGCAGCTCTTGATTGGCTGACTATATTCGTTCGTGTCGTCCCGTTCCTTTGTTTGTGGTTTTCACTTCATCTTCATCTTCTATCTTCAAACATAAGACTGTATGCTGGTGTCGTTGCTATGCAATTTTTTAATTTTTTTATTAAATTTATTTGGTAAATGGTACAATCTTAAGAGTGACTGTATTCAATATAAACAAAATGGAAATGGACAATAAATCTTTCTATTTTACCTTTAACTATTATTATTTGTACCTTTAACTTTATTATTATTTTATCTTATGTTTTTATGTTTTTCTTATGTTTTTCTGTATTATTATTATTATTATTATTATTAACTTTTAACTATTATTATTGTAACTTTTAACTGTATTTTAATTTTAAATGTCTTATGTTATTTAAAAAAAAATTATTCTGTATATTGTAAAAGCCCATAAGGGCGTTAAATAAATAAATAAATATAATATAATTAATACACATTTATATTACACGCTTACCCACTTTTAAATGAGAATTAATTCTCGTCTTTCAAAGTGGGGGCATTGTCATTCATGTATATATCTATTGTTAATGTAATCGTTAGTGTAAGACATTAGATTAAATAAGTTAGATATGGACAAAGAAACATTAGATTAAGTTATAAAAATTAATACGTTAAATTAAGTAAGTAAGATATAAACAATACAAGAAGACAAATATGTAAGACATTAGATTAAGTAAATAAGATATACACAAGGAGACGTTAAATTAAGTTATAAAAATTATGAAGGTATTGTAATAACATTTAAAAGTATGTATATACTGATTGTTTTTGAAAAGATTTTTTTCATTGCGTTATTATGATTGCTTTTTGTAGAAGATTTTTCAATTTAGTTTTGAATTTTCTATGATTTTTTTCCGTCTTCATTTCATTGGGAAGAGATCTAAAGAATGATACTCCTTGATAGGTGAAATGGTGTTGGGCTGTGCTATTATTACATTTAGGTATCAAAATATTTCCAGCTGATCTCGGTCTATTACTAAAACATCCACTACTACTATTATTGATGTACATTTTGTGAATTTGAAATATCGCAAATTTTTTATAGATTTGATTAATATTTAGGACGTTGAAAATGTTGAAAAGTCCCCTTATTGGGAAAATTTTTTAATATTTTGATTATCTATACTTCAATTTTTAAATTTTATTTTGTACATTTGTCATCCTGATGAAGAAGCCGTTGACTTTGAAACATGTTGAATTTTTTTCAATAAAAAGTGGTGTGTACAAAGCTAATTTCCATAAATTATGATTACAATGTCACCACCAAATAATTTTGCTGCGTTTGAAGAAGATGACGTTTATTTATTATTCCCGGTAAATGGCAGTAGTTTGCGCCGCTGACTGGCGATACTTTGCACAAGTCTGCAGTTATTCAAGCCGTGCATGCCCGCCTGCATAATGCAGCGCACGGGGGCGGGTATTTACGGCGCAGGTAAAACAGGAGACGGCGCCTTCAGGGACGCGGCTCGCCCCCTCGCTCAACAGGCCGCTTTGTTACTTAGCCAAATGGACAACTTTATAAGCCTTCCCCGAAGTGCACCACTTCGCGAGATACCTACGTCGCAAATATTTTATTTTGTACATCCTCTCAGACGCTCCGAACTACGTTACTCAACTTTAACGCGGGAGTATTTTAAATGTCGTTTTTATTTTTTCAAAAAATGGATGCGAAAATTCCATTCTCATTATGGTATTATTGGGTGGGGAGGGGCTCATAAGTCCACCGTACAGCCATTAATCATAATGCAAAAAATGTTTATTTATTATAAAGTATTATTAAAATATTTTAAATAT
>JADDOH010011604.1:0-100170 GCA_016648135.1 Agrypnia vestita
GAAGTCCCTGCAAGTCCCTACAATTCAAGGCCGATAGAGAGGAGAAGCTTAGGAAAGCAACAATATATTTTTTGTAAGGTTTTTGTCATTTTATTTTACTTGTATTGGAGCTAATGAATTTTTAATATGCCATCTTAGATACTGTATCGATAGTTCAACGTTTTACAGAAAATAAGTAATAAATATTGAAAAAATTGCAAACTTTTGTGTTGCATATCTCCGTAACTGTCGAAATTTCACTAAAAGTGAAAAAAAAATCTATTCAAAGTTGAGTGAAGTAGAGGCCCCCGAAATTTTTGTTTCTAGCCACGAGATACGAGTAAAATAATTATATTTTTCTCAGATATGTGACATCTGTTTTCATTCTTAAGCATGTTGATTTTTCTTTGTCTTTCGTCACTGGTAGGTTATTATATTCATTAAGTCCTTTGTATATCTGATATCTGATACAGTGATCTCTGCAATGAAGATAGTAGTGAAAGTGGGTAGGTACTTGGACTTTTTTTCACAATTTTTAACGGTTTTGACAAGTGTTCGTTTGCCCAACTGTTTTAATTGCCTGCCGATGGTTATGCCTAGAAAGAGCTACCGTCATGCTGAACAATATCGCTTTGGACATTGGTTTGTTCCATATCTCTGAGAGTTTTCCGAAGCGGGATTCTCCTACATCTTTGATATGAATGATATATGTTAATTAAAAATTTTAATATTATACGTGTTAATCCATCATTTATAACATTTACGATTTAAATGAACTGTGTTTGTTACGTAAATGTTACATATAAAAATAAATTGAAATTAAATATTCGAGATTACATTTCTATAAGTATGAGATTTAAATATTTTCACGAAACTCAATAGAATTATCGACAATGATCAGTCTACATTTTTACAACTCGATACTTTAAACGTCATTTATTTATAATGTTCTCTTTATTTTAGTTTTTGACCTTGATTTCCAGGAGGGGGGTATTCACATACCCCATGGATTCCTTTAAATTCAATAACTCAATAATAACGTAAACGATTTAATTCTTGTAATCCTTAAATAGTGACGAACATTTGAACATTTTTTGTTTTTGAAATTTCTACGCGTATAATATTTGAAAATATTGTTTTAATAGGTCGACCGCAATCAAAAGACCATTTCCTAAGAAGAAAGCGGGGTAAAGTTTCCAGGCAAGCCCGTATCACAAGCCTCAATATGATATTACAAATAAATATATATTTTTTAGTTTAAAAAAAGTTACTTACTTACTAGAAATACTTATTTTGTGTTCATTTTTTGCATTGTAACAACACACATACTTTTTGCACACATTCTTCTGAATGCGGTCTAGCTATAGTCTAGTGAACTTCACGAGATACATACGCCTGCACGTGTTCATACTATACCCCTGTGTCTTACCTTTTAGTTATTATGATTATTATTTGTTTCATTTTAGCTAATGCACTGGGTAACCCCTAACCATAGATGCAAATAAAACGGTCCTAGTGTGCGGTGGTCTCTCTTCGCACGTCCTTTCGTATTGATTCCCGCGACTGGTACCCTGCACATACACACACACACACACGGTTGCACGTACATCTAGATACACTACATAAATTGAAATGATCAACACAACAGTTCAATTTGTTGTTTTAACAGCTTTTAAAAGTACAAAACATTGAGTGGAGAATTTAGTACGCTTACTCGTTCACAATGAAAATTTGTACGCAAGCGCTACAAAAAAACATTTAAACGAGTGGAAATTTATTTGTAACAGGTAAATTAAAACTTTGTTATTTCAATTGTTATTTACAATTATTGATGAGAGGGTCTGCATCCCTGTGATAAAAAATATATTCCAGTTGGGTGAAGTACAAAGTTTGGTTTATTTACGAAATTGATAAAAAAATATTTTGTTCAAAACCACGTTTACATTTTATTAACCGTAATCAAGTGTGTTTAATGCTCATTGTTTAATCATGATGTGTAAAAAAATTCTTACTAAAAACTCTTAATTTGTTAATTTAATTAAATACATAAATAATATAATGATTTATATGGGGATGTTCGAGCAAATCAAAAAATTCAAATAAATGCAAACTTTTCACATAACATTTAATAATATTTTTTCTGCTAACTTATTTATAAATAATACTGTAAATAGTGAGTTCTATACTCTGTTTAAGGAGCTAAGCGTCACAAAGTTTATAAAACTGGGAAGACTTGGGTGGTTGTGTCATATTGAGAGAATGGCCGAGTAGCATGCACCGAAGTCCCTGCAAGTCCCTACAATTCAAGGCCGATAGAGAGGAGAAGCTTAGGAAAGCAACAATATATTTTTTGTAAGGTTTTTGTCATTTTATTTTACTTGTATTGGAGCTAATGAATTTTTAATATGCCATCTTAGATACTGTATCGATAGTTCAACGTTTTACAGAAAATAAGTAATAAATATTGAAAAAATTGCAAACTTTTGTGTTGCATATCTCCGTAACTGTCGACATTTCACTAAAAGTGAAAAAAAAATCTATTCAAAATTGAGTGAAGTAGAAGCCCCCGAAATTTTTGTTTCTTACCACGAGATACACGAGTAAAATAATTATATTTTTCTCAGATATGTGACATCTGTTTTCATTCTTAAGCATGTTGATTTTTCGTTGTCTTTCGTCACTGGTAGGTTATTATATTCCTTTAGTCCTTTGTATATCTGATATCTGATACAGTGATCTCTGCAATGAAGATAGTAGTGAAAGTGGGTAGGTACTTGGACTTTTTTTGACAATTTTTAACGGTTTTGACAAGTGTTCGTTTGCCCGACTGTTTTAATTGCCTGCGGATGGTTATGCCTAGAAAGAGCTACCGTCATGCTGAACAATATCGCTTTGGACATTGGTTTGTTCCATATCTCTGAGAGTTTTCCGAAGCGGGATTCTCCTACATCTTTGATATGAATGATATATGTTAATTAAAATTTTTAATATTATACATGTTAATCCATAATTTATAACACTTACGATTTAAATGAACTGTGTTTGTTACGTAAATGTTACATATAAAAATAAATTGAAATTAAATATTCGAGATTACATTTCTATAAGTATGAGATTTAAATATTTTCACGAAACTCGACAATGATCAGTGTACATTTTTACAACTCGATACTTTAAACGTCATTTATTTATAATGTTCTCTTTATTTTAATTTTTGACCTTGATTTCCAGGAGGGGGGTATTCACATACCCCATGGATTCCTTTAAATTCAATAACTCAATAATAACGTAAACGATTTAATTCTTGTAATCCTTAAATAGTGACGAACATTTGAACATTTTTTGTTTTTGAAATTTCTACGCGTATAATATTCGAAAATATTGTTTTAATAGGTCGACCGCAATCAAAAGACCATTTCCTAAGAAGAAAGCGGGGAAAAGTTTCCAGGCAAGCCCGTATCAAGTTACTTACTTACTAGAAAAACTTATTTTGTGTTCATTTTTGCATCGTAACAACACACATACTTTTTGCACCCTTTTTTTTTAATGTGGTCTAGCTATAGTCTAGTAAACTTCACGCGATGCATACGCCTGCACGTATTCATACTATACCCCTGTGTCTTATCTTTCAGTTATTATGCTTATTATTTGTTTCATTTTAGCTAATGCACTGGGTAACCCCTAACCATAAATGCAAACAAGGCAGCTATTTGCTTGTTTGGTAACACGCTACCATTTATTCCGGCATTTGGACGAGACGTCCAGCCAGGATATTGCGGCCGCGTTGCCTTTCACCAACTTCTAATTATCGTTTATATGAATATGACCTGGGGTATTCCGATACCCAGCTTCGGGCCACACGAAAGTTTTGAATGCATAGTGATGAAAATGATAAGTATTACTTCTACCGCGCGTACATGAATACGCGCGCGATTTTTTTGTATTTCTATCATTTGAGATATTTTAACTGTTTTTTTTTTTAATTTTCCTTCTTCCTGCGATACATACCACAACTGCTGAGCATCACTACACATTCAGAGGTGTGAAATGGTTCAATGATTTTCCTGTTGGAATGACGACTGAGCTAAATTATTAGGCATTTAAAAATACCTTCACAAATAATAAAAAAAATATTTTATTATATATATGTACCTATTACTTACTTATTATCATATTATACTTACTAATTATTATTACTTACTTATTATTATATATAAGTTCCTATTACTTACTAATTATAACTAAATTGTCTATACATATATAATGATGAATATGTACATTTTATCATATAATTCTCTGTAAATGAAAAATTTAATGATACTCCTCTCCTACACACGAATCTATGTCACGCGTGTATTTGTAAAAAATTACTCAAAGCAATTGTAAAAAATTTGAAAATAAAAAAAATAAAAAATGCCTTATTGTAATTATAGCCGACAAAACGTAACGTGGCATCCTTCTTGAATTGCATTAATTTTCTTCAAACTACGTTTTATTTTGCACTCTGTTTGATACGTCCTCCCACTAAAACATCATATCTTTACTACTATAACAGAAAAATCATAATAATTTCGAATAACTATTATCTATACCTATAAAACTCAATGTCCGTCTGTCTGTCTGTCTGTATGTTTTCTATACAATTATCTACTTTTATTACAAACTATTATCTATACCTATAAAACTTTCTGTCCGTCTGTCTGTCTGTATGTTTTCTATACAAATCCACACCGTTTGTCCAATTCGATTCAAATTTTGCATACTTATGCTTTGGGACCCGGCGGGTAACATAGGCAACATTTCTCTTCTATTCTCGTACCCCTTCCCTTCTCCCTGACATATTTTCTATGCAAATCTGTACCGTTTGACCGATCGGACTCAAAATTTGGAAACTTATTCTTTAAAACTCGGCAGGTAACATAGGCTATAAATCCTAACTCCCCTTTTACCTTTTCTCCTCCTGCTGATATATTTTCGATGCAAATCAATTACGTTCGAATCAAACCTTTGTTTCCCACATATTTATTTTCAACTTAATCCTTAACCCGTGCAACGCCGGGTACAAATAGCTGGTACTAAATATTACTAAAATAATAAATAATTCTGATAGAAAAAAAAATCCACGCCACTCCGTTGAAATGAAACATGTCCCGCAGATGAAACAGCTGAGTTGCCGATAAGGGCTGGTGGACCAATTCTCCATTCCAGATCTCCTGCAGTGTGCGGTGCACGCGGCAGGCCGGGGAACGGAATCGATATCTGCCGCGCTGCCTGCTGGAGCTCCTCCCGCCGGAAGCGGGATAACTCCCAGGGAAGGCTTTCAAATCATCGCGATAATTCATTTACTTCGCAAATGTTCCACAGCCTCCACTGACGCTCATTCGAGTTTAACTAATCTCAAACGACTGTTCTCCGTGAAAAAATCTTGCACTCGTCTACTAAAAATTACCTCTTAAAAGACTGCTAAAAAATACCTTCGGTAACGGTGGTGTAACACAGTATTACATGATTAAGTATTGTCAAAGTTTTTAATATGTGGTAAAAAATATATTTTTTCGATACAGATATTGCACTTGTGTATTAAAAACTAGCTGTGCCCGCGCGGCTCCACTCGCGTAGATTTTTAAAACACTGTTTGGATCGTCATAGAACTTTCGCAAACCTTCTAGAACATTCTCCTTCCAGAACTTTCAAGAAATTTGAATGTGCAGGAACCTTCTAAACACACCGACACATTCTGCCACTCAGTTTAGAGCCTTATAGAACTTTGGGAAATTTTCTAGAACCTTCTCCTTCCAGAACTTTCTAGAGCAGGTTCAGAATCTTCTAGACTCACCGACGCAGTCAGCGCGCCTTTAAAACAATCTGAAGCTTTTGCGGCCTTCCCATAACAAAAAAATGTACTAGAAATCACATTTTAGTCATCCACTCCCACCCACGCACACCCTCCCCCACCAAACTCACATTTTTTCGATGTGACACCAAGGGCTATCCACCACCATAACCACCGGTGGATGGTTGAGGCTAGTTGTGGAGAAAACTTGGGTAGGAAAACACGGGTTTCTTTATATATATATATTGATTCATTGGCCTTAATACCTTTTAAAAGACTGTGCTAAAAAATACCTTCGGGAACGGTGGTGTAACACAGCGTTACCTGATTGAATATCGACAAAGTTTTTAATATGTGGTAAAAAATATATATTTTCAATGCAGATAAGACTTTTTAAAGGTCGCTCTATATAATTATGTAAGATAAACATGCATAGGTATTTGCATTATTTTAGTAAATTATCATAAAATCAAATTTGCGTGCGCTCACACTGATGTATCATTACCAACTAAATTCAACGACGCGGCAACTGAAGTTCGTTTTTGTCTAACACGTGTTACGCGACTCTATCGTGCTCTTTCGATATTGTTTTCCCTTTCACAGAAACCCAAGCAACCGCCATCTCTGTCCTACATGAAATGTGTGGTACTATCGTGCTCTTTCTTGCTCGATGTAACTGCGATATGCAATATTCTGCTCTCTTTTACACACTGACCGAAAATACGAGAGTAATGAATAAATATTTTTAATTAAAAAATCCGTACATTGGTAACAGTTTAATTAAGTTATTTTGGTGTGAAAATGTCTATACAATGATTACAAAAAATTTGACGTTTTAGTTTTCGTAAATAAGGTAGATATTTCATATTTTCTCTTTAGAGGTAGATATTTCTATATCTACCTCGAAATATCTACCTAATAGATACATCTAGATATTATCCCTATGGGGAAAAAATCCAGTAGCCGTGCTCTTAAAACACACCTACATATAAAAATATCAGTAGTTTTTTTAATATTATTTTATTAATATTAATTTTATTAATTTCAATAATTTTAATTTTATTTTATTCATATTAATTAAAACTTATAAGTAAAAATGCGATTTTATAGTTATGCTCTGAAGTGAACTATAATTTTTTTCCAGTTCTTTTTCATAGTGACTTTCGTATTTTAAAAAAAATAAAAATCATCTCTTATTTCGACTATTCATCAGCATCGAAAAGGGTAAAATATTGGTTTGCTTGTATAAAAAAAACACATATTGTTAACTTCTGGTTTGGGTCTTCTGGGGCATTATTCCGTGTTATTATGACCATTAAACGGCCAGAAATGTCGTAATAACACGGCATAATATCCCAGAAGACCCAAACTAGAAGATTTGGAGTGGCCGTGAAAACCTAAGAACATCCTTACATATTATAGGAGTATAGGTTTTTTTTTTGATTTTGCATCGAGACCCATTGTTTTTGTTACACAACCTAAGTTTCACCAGTGTCGTTGAAACCGGTCGTAAAAGCTTTATAATTTCCACCTATTTCATTAAAATACACACTCTGTATATAATATAAGCACGTATCCAATCGTTCCTATCGTGATTGTAAATCGTATAGTATAAACCAGAGGCGTGCGTTCCATACAGTTAAAAAAATCTTCACAACTAATTTCTGCAAAATAAAGTCAATTATGGTCTACACGATTTTTAGAGAAGTTTTCTAGTGTAAACCCAAGCGATTCAAGTAACGTGCATCAGTAAATGAGAGACAAGATTTAAACCAATCCAATTAGAAAGACATACACAAAAATCAAATCCACGAAAAAATATTTGGCTGCTATTGGGATTCGAACCACGGATCTCCTCCTATCCAGGGCAGGCGCGTTGTCCAATTATGCTTTAGCGGCCTTGTACATTTCTTTGAATTTATCGACCTTATTTGCAAGTCTCATTTATGAATTGATTACATTTTTTTATCCATTTTTAGAGCAATCCACTTTTTCTGGTAGAGTAGGCACAAATAACTTTGTGTTACTGCCACTGGAAGACGCCAACTGGAGTTGGAGTTGGAAGAAGTCATTCACTGTCTCCACCGTAAAACAAGTCTTTATTAAATTAAATGAATTTAATACCAGTGCTCCGATTAAATTAGTGTCCAGTGACTTGCGATTAAATAAAAGTTTCAATAGTTTGGAGTACTCATTTGCCTCCCGCGACCACGATCCCATGACAATATTCTAAATAAGTTACGTCCGTTTTACAGAAAAAAAGTGCGAAATATTTTTAAAAAAATGGCAACTTTGATGTCGCTTATCTTCAAAATTATTGATATTGGGACATTGTTGCCTGAACACTTTCGACTCAAAATAAAAGCTCTATATCAAGGCTTTTAAATTACAAATGGAAGAGGGTGTGAAATAAATTCCTTTCTCCGCTTTAGATATCTCGTGTTGCCCATAAACCTTTCATCTTTGAAGACCCGTAACTGAGAATATTTTGAGTATGTTCAACATTTTCAAGATCACAATGCTGGATTTTTTCCCAAGGGAACCAGTATTAATCAAGAATTCTTGACAAATGATGTCCCTCGGGGATACAATCCAGCATTGCGTTTTTGAAATATTTGCAAATACTCAAAACATTCTGAATATATTATATAAAAACTGGTCTAAAAAGGAGTTAAAATTTTTTAATAATTTTCAGGCGTATTCCAGTGTAATAGATAATAAATCATAGAAATGTCACACACATAGAAAAAGAATACTGCTTACATTTACTGGTTCACAGGAATGACAAAATTCAACCACAGAAGGCGATAGTAAAATACAACTTGCATATGAAACAGTTTCGTCATGTCATAGTCTATCATGGATGGAATCATGAACGTTACAATGCCAGCCAGTCGTACGAAAGGGCATTAGCCCTATAATAACCCAACAGAAGACTTTCATCCCTACTTTCCATATAAAAAATAGCTTCGTCTCTATAAGACATAACACAAAATAATTTTGTTGTCTGTCTGTCTGTAACTTCGTGTAACGTCCGTAATTTCATTCGAATTCACGGCTAAAAAACAAATTTAAACGGCTGGAGATGGGGCTTGAACCCCGGGCCAGCAAACCCGAAGGCGGCAACGATAGCGATATTACCACTACCGCATGCGCGTAACTTATCAAAAATACAGTTTATAGAGAACGTAGCCATTATGCAAACCATCTGTTCCATCAACTGCCGACACGAGAAATATAAAAAAAAATGTTAATATATTTTGATAAAAATCATAATTACTATTTCATGGATGTCGGCTATGTATAAGTAAATACTTATTTTTTAGAAACCGACATGAAGAAGTACCGTCACTTTTGACGGATTACAGATAGTCTATTATATAATACAACCGCACCCTAACTAGTTGACTTAATTTATGTTCCCATACATTCCCATACTTCTTTCCTTTATCCTAATCCTACATCCCTCTCCGCCCTTCCCCTCCCACCTCTTTTCAATGTAATGAAACTATAAATTGTCATATTGTCACACTTTGCTTATATCTATAATAATTAATTTTAAGTTAAAAGTTTAGAATTGGCATAATTAATTATTTTTTATCTCTTGTATGTTAATTTAAAATTTTCTGTTAACTTTTCCTAAAATAAATAAATATACCTTAACCCTTAACCTATTTTCTCGTGCTTTTTGTAAGGACCAACTTCAGTTTTATATACTTAGTACGACGGGTCAGATCAGTTTTTTAATAGTTTTATCTTTAATTTTAAATTTTTTTCAGAATCGATATTAACAGCACAGTCTATGCACTCCACTGTCGATCCACGTTACGAACTAACGAAAACTTCCTGTACCCAGACAACGGCGTTGAACTACTTAACCAAACGTCAGCCAGTTGATCTTAACGTGGTCTTAAAGTAATGCCTCTTTGTGATTTCACTCTGCGCTGGAGTTCGGAGTCTTATCATTGGACTGTTATTTAGGGGAGATTGTTAAGGGTTGGGATTGCGGGAGATAAGAGAAATGAACTCAAAGGAAGGGCTTAATTAGAATTCGAGGCTATCAAGTTTCGAGTTCTACGTTGGTGTTATATCAGGTACGCACCATTAAATTTTAACAAAAAATTTGATTAAATTACCTGATCATTAATATAATTATAATTATTTAGTCTAATATAATTAATAAAAATAAACTTAGTTTTCACCACTTTTGTATTGAAAAATATCAACATGTTTCAGAGCCCACAGCCCCTTCATCAGGATACAATTGTATACTAACAATATTAAATTAAAAAATCGAAGTATAAACAGTCAAAATATTTTTAAAAAATATATATGGAAATAAACTTAAAAGATAACTATTTATTAAAAAGATCTGGTTATATATAATAAATAATTAAGTATTTATTATTATTAATTATATTAATAATGTCAACATAAAATTATTTTGCTATTTTTGAAAAATAAATTATTTATTCCTTTATATAGCGCCATTTTCGGGAGTACTCACCTCAAGGGTGCTTCACACAAAAAAAAAATTATATTACAGAGTAACTTACTGGATTAAAAAAACTTATTAACTATAAGTTATTCACTAGATGACCTGCAAAAAGTGGAATTAACGTTTAAAACTATAATAGTTTTTGCGGATTGCATGCTAGGTCTGGAGAAAACATAAGTTGTAACGGTCTAATTCTATAGGTCTTTATATGATTGTTTGAAACAAGTGCAGTATACTAGGTAACTTATTATATAACTTTGATGAAGCCACCGCGAAAGCACGGTCACCAAAATTGGTTTTATGGACGCGATTTACTTTAAGTAACCTATTTATATTAGAGCGAAATGTTAGTTGTCTGTCATTTGTGGAAAATGGAATGCAGAAGTCGGTAATGTGTTGAGGGACCATGTTGTGAATAGCCTTGAATATTATGAGGCGTTACTTATATTCAATCCTCTCTGGACATTTAAGCCAGTTTTTGAGGATGGTGTGAGATATGCGTAGATTTTGAGACGCCGATCATGAGTCTTGCGGTGGCATTAAATACAGATTGTGACGTCTGTGGTTTATCCAAAGTTTTTAATTAATAAAAATTAATAATTACGTCCAACCACAAAGTTAAGCTGTGAACATCACAAAAAAACTATTTAAATTTGAATACGAGTACATCCTAGAAAATTGTTTTTTTTTTTAACTTCTAGCTTTAATATAGAAAAAAAATCAGTAGGTTATTTATGTATTAAATAAAACGGATATTTTATACGAACCGTGTATTTCGCTGAAAAGAAAATCTCGAAGTTTCGCTGAAGTCTTATTCATCATGAGAGCGTTCTATTGCAGCGGAGGTGTAGGCCTAACTGAGTTAGAAAGAAAGAAAAAAAATAGAAAGCTTCTCGGCCGCTACCTACCTCGCTAGATATATAGAAATACCTGTTCTGAGGTAGGTAGCTTTTTATCATTTTATCACCTAAGATCTATATCTAATATTTATTTTGAAAGAAAGTAGGTACATACAGTAAAAATCAAGAGTAAAAAATATGCAGAAAAAATGGAAATAAGTGCAAAAAATAGTTTTACATTTCTTATCAAAACAGTTTCTTTCGTATAAACCCACAAAAGAAGAAGCAATCTGAAATAAAAGTAAAAAAAAGAATAAATAGGAATGCAAAGATGAAACAAGGAAATATATGGAATGGAGTCATGGACACTTATTAAAACAATGCAAATTTGAGATTGAGAATTGATTTGGATTTGACATGTGGGTCTAATGACAGTCTTTAATAGGTTTTACGTCTAACTCATTCTGATTCTATGATCTCGTATTTTTCATTAAAGCATGTTTTTTTTTAAAAACTATCCTAGATCCTTGGATAATCCACGAGCCATACTTATTTCACAGTAAAAATGAAAAGGATTTTGCTTTTATTTATATCTCGTGTACCTTTTGAGAGTTTCACGAAAAATCCTTGACACTTGGGTTGCTCAAAGGCGAGGACATTTTTTTTTTCATTACAATCAGATCCCTCGAGTAAACGAGAGAATAATTTACAGTTCTCCTTTGAACACAGCGCCGGGAATTTATCGTTTTTCTGTGCAAAAGAAATCGAATATTAAAATGAAAAGAAACACAATCAAGCAACACGTTACACGAGAAAATAAAATCAAACATAATTATTTCGATGTCTGTCCGTCTGTCCGTCCGTCCGTTCGTTTTTCTGTCTGTCCCTGTAACTTCGTGTAACGTCCGTAATTTCGTTCGAATTCACGGCTAAAAAAACGGCCGGAGATGGAGCTTGAGATCCGTGATTCGAATCCCGGTAGCAGCCAAATATTTTTTAGTGGATTTGATTTTTCTGTATGACTTTCTAATTGATTAAGTAATTTAGTTTTAAATTTCACAGAACTTTGAAACTTTTATGAAAAAATTGCAACTTCACAATAAGAATTCTTGAATATAAGAGTGATTTATTTTCACTATTTTTCTTCAAATTATAGGCAAGAACACCCCCTTTTAAACAAGATTGTTTTGTCAAAATAAATATGAAAACAATTATGTTATGTTGAGATGCTGATATCCCTTTTAATGCTAAAAGTAGAATTTGAATTACGAGAACAAAATACTTTAAACACCATTATCTCAAAATTGTTTTTTTGGAAAGATGTTCAGTAGGGTGCGACATTTTTTTTTATAAGTGCGACAACTTTTTGTCTCATAGTGAGCAACTTTTAAATTACATTACAACGTTTCTCAAAAACCTGTTGATACAATTTTCTTCTAGATGGGATAAAAGTTTAACGTTAGCTTAACTAGTTGGTCTTGACGCTCGCCTTGTGATCAGGTAGTCGGTGGTTCGAGCAGCATTCCGGGACGACAGCAATTTAATCCTATTTTCATGGCACAAGCGTTTGTTAGTGTATAAATCAGTAAGAATATTGATGTTATACGATTTCCCTAAGGTATGGTCCCCAGAACTCCACCATTTCTCACTCACGTAAACAACACATCAACGCTAATCAAGCATTCCACGCAGACGACACCGCACTGTTATAAAATTATCCTTCATGAGCAAAAGTTCACGAATCAGCAAACGAGAATATCAATACACTAAAATCATGGCCCGACAAGAATCTTCTAACATTCAACGTAAAAAAAAACTTCAATTTGTATTTAAATTTATTATAGTCATCAATACTTTTTACTTCTGCGGGTAAATTATACGAGAAACGAGTAAAAATACACAAGTGTCATTACAAGCTGCGAAATCTATGTAGGTATATATTATTTCATGATAAGGACTACAGATATCTCAAAAACAACCCTTTCAAAAATATGAAAGGTTTCAATTTGGAACATATAAACAACTTTCAAAAATTTGATAATGTGTGAATGTTCTTACGATGGAATTGGTAAATGTTGCATTATGTAGAGTGATCACTTAAGCCAGCTCATACAGGTCGTGAACCCTATAAAAGACTTTCATTCATCTTAATCAAATAATAATCCGCAGTGGACATATCCAGTAATTGTGTTCTGAGAACAAACATATGAAAATATTGTTAAAAACCCTTTTTCATTCAACGAATCTACAATTCTTTCCTAAATATATATTTTTCTAGGTGATGCATATATTTTGTTTAATTATTAAAACACTGTTACGAATAGTGACGAAAACATTTCCTAAAAAATTAAATGTGATATTCTAACTTTATGAGACGGATTTAAAAAAAAATTGTCATACTTTTTTATATTTCGTCCCTCTATTTAAATCGTTTGATTTCATAAGTCGCCCTTAAATGAATATTTTATTTCACTAAATTAACATTGAAAAAACTCAAGATCTCCGATTCACCATAATACTCAAACGCCATCATTTATTAAACGGAGAGAAATGTGAATCTCATAGCCGTGTTTGCCGGAGATCACAAGAAATGTTAATTTCTATTTCCGTCAAAATCAATAAGGGTGGGATTGGAGACCGAACATTCATTTCAGCCGCTGCACAGTGATCAATCAGTACTTACGTTTACAGGACAAAATAACGGATTTTTCTCAATATTCTTTCTCGAATGTAAATTAATAAAAATAAACCATTTTAACACAATACAGTGGTGTTATGCAAAATGTTCAAGTTCTTTGTTTGTAACATTGTTGATATTCATTTTTAATATTTTTTAAAATGAGGGTAAACACAGCACTGTTTTATTCCACTATATTTATTTTGAATTGTTAGAACGTTTTCGGGATTTCTCCCATTGTCAATAACAACACGTTTACAACTAAATTAAAAATAATTGGAGACAGAATTTATAGGGATTGGGTGGGTGTAATGGTGGTGGGGGTCGGGGGCGGGGTTAGAATGGATAGGAGTGGAGAGGTTATGGGTGGTATCTGGATGTTAATTATATTTCTATTATTTATTTTTAATAATATCGCAATCCCTATAAACTCTGTCTCGAATTATTTTTAATTTAGTTGTAAACGTGTTATTATTGACAATGGGAGAAATCCCGAAAACGTTCTAACAATTCAAAATAAATATAGTGAATTATACAAAATAACTATTTATATTACACCACTTTATTGAGCTTACACAAACTAGTTTCAACTCACAGATAAAGAACATAATCTTAGCTATTCAGGAATTTGTAAACTCAAGTGCGATGATTGCCCTGCATTTTACTTAGGAAAAACAGCTAGGAATATATATACAAGAGTCATTGAACACAAAAGATGCTTAAATAGTGTAGGCTAATCAGAATTTGCAATTCATTTGATAGAAAAAAAACACGCATTTGACCAATCCTCGGGTGTAGATGTACTTCATAGAAATAACAAAGGTAAGCGTTTCAATAATTTATAACCATTAGAAATACATAAAAAATCATTAAAAATAGATTAAAAAAGATTTACTTAATAAACAACTAGATTTATCGCACAGTCCAATTCTTGATATTTTCCCCTTCCAATTAACTGCACCCACCCATACCCGATGTCTTGCACCCAACCCCCACCACAGTTGACATTCTGTCTCTTTCTTCATTGTTTGTAATTCTATTTTTGTTTAGTTAATACTGAACTCTGATGAAGACTCAGCTGTGAGGTGAAACTAGTTGGTGTAAACGCAATAAAATGGTGTTATACAAATAGTTATTTTATTTAAAGATATTATGTCTCACCACAATGTGGTTGCTTCATGTGAAAATTTAAACCATTGTTGTAAACAATTATTCATAAGTATGTGTTGATCGCCATGTATACATGTCAACATTGTAAAATAAATGCAAGATGTTTCCGGTTAGACATTCAGATCAATCGGTTTCGCGCGATTGCTTATTACAGTATTCCTAGCGATAATAAAGTATTCATATACGAGTGATATATTGAGAAATAGTGTAATTAAAAGAATATTGTTATGTTAAATTCGTGTTAAATGATTTTGACTGATTTGGGTGATTTTTTGTAATTAATTACTCACTAATAAATAAATCGCTAATTTATTTCCCGTATTTTCAATTGTCTCCTGAAGCCACGATCGTTGTTATTATTTTATTATTATTAATTAATATTTCATTAAAAAAATATTGATTATAGTATTTGTATAAATCTACCTATATTATTTGATCAATTTCACCTACATGTTTCGGAAATAACTTTCCATCGTCAGGGTGTTATATGTATGTCAAAATATCAAAATGAATAATGTCTTTTGTTTTTTGATTTTCTAAATTATTTGAAAATTTATTTTTAAATATTATTGCTGCAGTTCTTGATTACTCGCAATTACTGGAAAAAATTTTACAGTTGGGCTAGTAGTTAAATTTAATTGATTATTAATAAAATTTTGTTAACTATTACATGCTTTACTAATTTCTAATGATTCTAAATTATTCAATTTCAGACCAAAATTATTTGTGCGTAAAATAGAAAGTCCCAAATTTTTATCAAAACCGTGATCATTTTCTAATAAATGATTTGCAAATTTAGAAAAACCATGATTATTCAGACATCTCAAATGCTCTTTAACTCTTACATTGAAATTTCGACCCCGTTTTATATTTCCAATATAAAACGCTGTACAATCTTTACACGACAGTTTATGAACACAATTATAAACAGTTTATTTATAATTCCAGGACCCGCCCAACGCTTTCCTGCAGGTATTTTTAAAGAATTCCTCGAACACTATTTCACCACTTTTCTACAGCATTCTTCAAAGGTGAACGAGACACGAAACACGAAACGATCAGCAATCCTGAATTCCACGTTCAGGAAAGCAAAATACATTTTTCATAACAAGGAGGAGAATTTGCAGAAACCTTAATTAAAATTGTAATTTTATTTGAAAAATGCGCTTTTAATGCTACGCAGAGCGGCATGGCCTATTTCTAAAAGCTCATTTACTGGATTGGAAAAGAAGCAACATTCTAAGGTTTGCTGAGTTTTTTCGAAAAAATTTCTTTTTTATAAAAAATGCGCGGTCATTATTTAATATCCACTGTATTAACTAAGGCGCTGGTGTGCAAAATCTTTGGTCGATAGAGTGAGGAATGAACAAATTAGAAGTGAATGTAAGGCTTGATATAGTGTTGTAGGCAGAGTAAAGAAAGGGGTTCTTAGATGGTTTGGTCACGTGGAAAGTGTGAGCAAGGAAACGATTGTTAAGAAAACACATGGGGCGAGTATTGAAGGCAACAAGAGGGCGTCCGCGAAAGACCTGGCATAATCAAATACTATAAATATTGGAGGATGGCCCTGTTTTACCTCTAAAAGACGATATGCAGGTACATAATAGGTAAGATAGATAAAGAAATAAGCAAGAATTATACAAATAAATAGGGCATACAAAGTAAGAAAGACATGGTGCGAAGCGAAAAAGTAAGTTTTAACGTATGATATTTTTTTTTAAATAGAGATGTGAACACGGAATACGTGTCACAACAATATTCTTACTATTTTCAAACTAAACTAAACGTTAATATATCCATAATCTCTTATATTTATAAATATCGCTTGTATAATAATTAAAATATGTTTACTTATATGAAATATGTGGGACTGCACTAACCTTCTCACATGCTGGAATAAAGTTTTATTCTTATTATTATTATTAATATCAAACCTATCAAATTTAAAAGAACAAAATTGATGGCATTACAGTGTTATACAATAACTGTCAAGATACTGTAGTCTGAGGCTTGGATCGATATTTTTCGATATTCTCATCGAAAGATATCGATCATGTCGGAAGCCGCAGACAGCACAGCCCTATACATTTTTGGGAGAATATTCTGGAAGCATTCGCAAATGTCTATAAATAGAGGGAGAGACGCGATTTCTAACACTCTCCTCGTAGACCCGTTCATCCAGTGTTTTATAACTAGTCTTAAGTTTTTATTAAAAAGTATTGTTAAAAATCGGTGTATTCAAAATTAAATAAATCTTGTAAGTATATTCCAAATTCTTCTTTTTATTTTCTGCTTCCCGAATTATATATATATTCCAATATTTAGATACCCCAGTATTTAAATATTGGTGGTGACCCCTTAAATAAAAATAAATCCATAAAAAACAAAAAATACCAGAGAACAAATATCTTATCGCGCCCCACCCCACAATACCAATAAAGCAATTGTTTATTTCAGAATACGGTCAATTGTCAATATTAATAACAGTAATGCCAAAAAATAATAACTTATAAACTTGTTGAGTGTTGCGGAAGAAAGCGTCGACGATACGGCCTGCAACATCAATTTTCAACTTTGAAAAGCTCATCAAAAATGCATTTTTTGAAACCCCATCGGGAGTGCTCTTTCAACCCCCTGAGCTCGCACCAGCTCCCACCCCGAGAGCTTCCGACGCCGCGGTAATGGACCTCTGGCGGTAAATATTCACAACCCTCCACGCGCAGAAATACTGGGCCACCTCCCAACGCCTCCAACGCCACCATCATCCCCTGATCCACCTAAAAATCTTAACATATTTAGGTACCTAAAGCATTGACTCAAATTAAGTTTTGTCGCTGAATTCGTCGCATGTTTAAGAGACTCGGTCAAAAATTCAAACAGATGAGTCGTACGTCAAATGAATGACCAACTTCAAAAAGTTGATATTTTCATAACAGCTTATGTTTTTAATTCCCCACTGCAAAGGCTTCCTAGACTAGCGAACATATACGAGCAACTTGACGATTTTTCCAGACTTTATAATATTTGAAGATATTTTAAAAGGTGTATTGAAAGATTACTAGTATTCTTCTGATTGGACTTAATAATGGTGAGATAACTGTTTCGTATATTTTTTATTATATTATGCTTTACTTAACTTGTGCTATTGCTTTCTTCTTTATATCATTATATTTTCTTGTTTGTTTTCATGGGCAATCTCTGTGTATTTTTAAAAGTATTCATTCGTTTAATGTACACTTTACATTATTAATTAATTGATAAATAAATAAACAGAATAAAGAATAAAATAAATTTATAAATAACAGATAATATATTTACGTTTAATTATTTAACTATGCCGCTGAAATATTAAAGGAAAGTATTTTCATATTAAAAATACAGTTGGATCAAATTTTTTTTTACTTTTCTTTTATCACGTGTGGCTTGTACGTATAGTCTCGTTGGTAAAGTAGATTTTTTAAAGTTATGCTTCAACTGTCTATGGAGCCCAGTTTTTCCGTAGCTTAAGGCGGGAGCAAATAAAAAAATCCAGGCTTGATCATACAGATAAATTAAGTCCTCACTGGAAATCGAACCCTAAACATTTTGCCCACTGAACTAGGAGGGTTGCATTTTTTTATCATTATTATAAATCAACATACAACAATTGTATGCAAATAGTTGACATAAATATATTTGAGGGAATTTTATATAGTTGTTAGTGGACATATGTTTTCTCTCTTCGTGAGAAAATATTTTTTTAGCGCGATTAGATGTGTGCGTCATTGACATCGGGCTAAGGCCATAAAAATCCATAGACAAGCGAGCCTTGCGGTTGTTTTGACATTCCGTGCATGCCAGTTATAGTAAATTAAGAAAGTACCTACAGGCGGACGAGAAGTTTTCTAGAGCGAACCCGAGCGATTTAATTAATTTTCATCAGTATGTGAGAGACGAGCTATTCAGGAGTGATAAATAGTATGAATCACGAAATTACATAAAAAGTGCAGCGTAGATTCTAGAAACGTTTAGTGAGAATTTAAGAACAATGCTCCAAAATGGCTTTAAAAGTTTCAATAGTATTCAGTGTTTCATTTGCCTCACATAGCTAAGATCCCGTTGCAACTATTCAGATTTAAATGTATCACAATATTCAATAATATAATCGTAAATATTTAGTATGCATGTTTTTTCCAAAATATATGTTTATTTAAAAGTCAGGCTTCATTGTTCTCACTGCACGCACCTGCCTACATCTATATTTTTATAAAAAAAAGATTATCTGTTATTTCGATTCCGCGTCGAAACCTGTGTCGCGTCGAGTATCAGAACCCAATCAGTATTAGTATTACAGTACCAGCTAGGTGCGGGAGCTGATTATCCTCGCAACAATTACCCCGATAGAGAAATACAACCACCCCGCAAACCTTCAGATAGACAATTGAATCAATAACCTTTTGTTACGTGCGTTTTTCACTATTCCATTGACATACTTATACAATAATTGTAATTTAAAAAGTTAAAGGTAATATTCATTTTAATTAAATAACTTTGTATTAACCACTTAACTAGTAACTGTACGTCTACCGGTTTCGATACCACTGTATCGATATCAATTTTTGGACTATGGTGATGGTAATTGAGGTTTGGACGCCGAAATGGGGAATATGTCAAGTAACGGGCTATTCATGAAATTTAAACGACCAGATAAATAGATAAAGGATAGAGAGTTTGCGTCCGTTTTGCTGAAGATACAGTAGTATCGAAACCGGTAGACGTAGAGTTACTTGTTAAGTTTTTAATATAAAGTTGTTTAATTAAAATTATTAATTATATCCAACCACAATGTTACCGCTACAAACAACGAAAATAGTAAATGGTATATTATTTCGTCTCAATGCAGTTTCCAGGCACATGGAACGGTACAAAGAATTAAGAACAAGGCACTACAGATAACGTTTTACTTAAATTGCTATACATAAACGGGAATTTAATGAAAAATCGTGTTTCCGAACGGAAGTAATACCGTGTCGGAGCCATCCTTCAAACTTTATTTTAAAAATTGTGTTTATTATATGTTTGCTCTACCTTTTATAGTAGTAACATGTTAGTCTTAAAAAGGTACGAGTTAATTTATGCGACAAATGTTTTGTAGCTCTGAAAAGGGCTTTTACTCTGAATGCCGACTGCTCACAATAATGAGAGTTGGCAGCCCTGAAAGGGGCTCTTCTTAATTACGATTTCTGTATACACCCGACCCAGCATATGCCATGACAAGAAATAGCTCACGCACCCATTGGCTAGCACACGCGGAGTCAAACGTTGGTGAACAATTAATTCTGTAGGCTCGAATCGCGGAGGCTCTCGCTTTCTACGCTCTGTTCAGTTTCGTGCTTCAGCCTTGTACTCAAGACTAAACACTTTCAGATGTCTTGCTGCAGGAATCAAGTCGCATAAATGGAAATTTGCGATTCATATCTTCAAATCCTACAGTCTTTGTCAAGTATTTGTTTATTCAATTTAAAAATGTAAATATATCAAATTCAAATAATTTGCCCTTAATTAGATACTAGTACAAAATGATGAGCAGAAAGAATTGCGCACTTTTCGAATCTCTTGTAATATGTCACTAGAACAGCCTACTGCACATCATTCGGGAGATGTCTGGAACAGCTTAGAAGCGACGGAAACCTTCTCCCAAATACTAGAAAGGAAAAAGATCTCGAGAGTTTGAAAAAAACAGCGTTTGCATATAAAATCTAGGCTGCGGTGAGAGAGTTTTGTTTTGACATTTCAATCGGTATAAAATAAGCCTTACTTAGGGAGTTCTTACCTTAGTGGCGAAATAAATAAATGCGACTACTGCGTGCGAGAATGGGATGGAATATTCTAGCGAGTGTTAAATGAAGTCATCCCAGCGATTATAAAATTTTCATACGCGAGTGTATGTTGTGATTTTAGGCGTTTAATTTAATTCGTGTTACGTAACTTTGTCCATTAAATAAAATAATTAATGAATTATTTTCAGTTTTTTGATTTGTGTCCCAAAGTCACGACCCATGACAGTATATCATTTTTACCCTAAAAAACTGCCCCAGGACTGGTAACAGGCCAATTGTTAATAATAACTAACGTTAATTCAATTTCATATCAATTCGTCCTTCCACGAAAGTCACATGTAATTTGATTACACCCCTTTATCGTTTTTCTCCCCCAAGACTTGAAAAAAACGTCCTCGAAATCACGTAAATGAAATTCCTTCAGTATCTAAAGTGATGCGATGTACATTATAACCGAATTCTTTATATTCAGCGCGCAATAAAAACCTTACACCACAAATTCGGGACCGCAAGAGATTATGTCGGAAAAAATGTTATGAATAAGTTTGTCAAATTCCGCTGCGGCCCAAGTGTGGGCAAGGGAGGAATTTCGCCCGATACTCCACCCTTATTTCATATTTTTTAATAAGAATCTACATACAGTGTAGTACTGAGACACTGGCTACGTGCCGGGTGAACAAGAAGGCGTGGTTCGAGTCAGAGAATATAGAGAAAAAATCTATATATATATAAAAAGAAACCCGTGTTTCCCTACCCGCCAAGTTTTCTCCACAACCACCCACCGGTGGTTATGGTGGTGGATAGCCCTTGGTGTCACATCTAAAATATGCGAGTTTGGTGGGGGTAGTTGTGCGTGGGTGGGAGTGGGTGATGAAAATGTGCTTTCTAGCACATTGTTTTGTTATGGCAAGGCCGCAAATGCTTCAGATTGTTTCAAAATAGGCGCGCCGACTGTGTCAATGAGTCTAGAAGGTTCTGGAAAAACCTGCTTTAGACAGTTCTGGAAGGAGAAGGTTCTACAAAATTCCCGAAAGTTCTATAAGGGCCTAAACTGAGTGGTGGAATGTGTCAGTGTGTCTAGAAGGTTTCTGTACATTCGATAAATTTCTTGAAAGTTCTGGAAGGAGAATGTTTTAGAAGGTTCGCGAAAGTTCTATGACGATTCAAACAGTGTACCAAAATTCTACGAGTGCGAAGCCGCGCGGGCCCAGCTGGTTATAACAATAAAATTCTGATGCGTTTAGGCAGTCGGCTGTAAAAGTTTTTCGTTTCGCAGTTAACATCGTGATAAGTCCGTGCAATGGATAAGAAACAAGGGTAAATAAATACAGAAGTACCGCGCCCTTATTATGAACGATTGTTAGGTTATGTATCAAAATATACGTCCGTCGGAATGAATGAAAGACGGGAAATAGAGTGAGTGAATGGGGATAAAAAGAGACGCGCCATCAGGACGCGGTGACTTAGTAATTAGCCAGCTTGAGAGAAAGATTTCTTTTTGCGCTAATCTAAATCACTATTAATATTGTCGTGATTAGTTCCAACTGTTATATGTCAATAAATACTAATAAGAAAGAAATATCACAGTCAGAAACTTTTTTTTATGAAAGTTGATAGCTAGTATTCCGATATAATACTGTATGAAAGTTCATGCAATCGTTAAAGTTATAATATAAACCTTTTCAGTCTTTGTCAAAAAACGTTTCATGTCAATAAAGCGCCACCACTATAACTAAAATAACCGATAAATTATTATTATGTTTTCATTGAAACTATGGTATATTGATAAATTATTTTAATGTATTCATTCAAATGGCGTACTGGCAAACAAAGTAAAAGCCAGTTTTTTGGTGATCAAAATCGTAATAAACATGATTGAACCTCCAAACTTCATACAGAATTACAGCCGGTTTATACATATTATAATGAAGACTTCAGCCATAATGTTCTCCTCCTTTCATTTTCAGCAATTTTCTTTGAATAACGAAATGCAAGACCTGATGCTTCTCTGGATGTATAGACTAAGGGTCTTCTTCTTCATTGATTCACTCTCTAATTGAGATCCTAGAACTGCGATCGATTACTATAGCTATTGGCACTAACAATTCATCTGCAGCAGTTGTTTTTTGCTTTTAAGTAGTAGACCAGGTCGGTCCATGGTGTTGGTGATCTTCCACGAGATTTTCATCCTTCATGTAATATCCAGGGAGAGCCAGTTTGTGATGAACCAAGT
This sequence comes from Agrypnia vestita, assembly GCA_016648135.1. Lineage (NCBI taxonomy): Eukaryota > Metazoa > Arthropoda > Insecta > Trichoptera > Phryganeidae > Agrypnia > Agrypnia vestita. Next base: position 23,049 of record JADDOH010011604.1, read on the forward strand.
CGATGATTGTTACAGTAATTGTTAATACAATCGGCAAGGCGGCTGGCGAGGGAATGCTCGGCCCCCCATAGCGTGCCACGCGGCGTTGACTAAGAAGCAGTACTTGGGTACATCACACCACTGCATTTCCTTGAGTCACCAATTTTCCCTTGGTATTCTAATGTCTTAAAACACGTTAGAAATATCTGCGAATTGGGAGCCGTATAGTTGAGCATATTCACTGCTAAATATTTATTTATTTATTTATGTTTTTCGTGTTTAATTTGTAGAACTCCATATTTATATTTAACGAAATTCAAAATAAATTAAATATTAATAATTATTATTTATGAAATGTAAATCAAATTAAATTTTAATAACTTTTTTTATTGGTGAAATTTAAAATAAATTTAATAAATCACTTAATGTATATAATGGATGTCTCACAGATATACATTAATTGATTAATGATGTCTCTGTGACAAGAAATCCAGTACTACCGTTCTGAAAGATTTGAACAAACTCAAAAATATTCTGAATAAATAAATCACTGCTAGATGTTCACTTCCTCTAAAGTCGAATGATTTGTTCTGCATGTTAGCTACGGTACGTGGTACTTTTGTAGCCAACACCACATTTCCAGAGCATATATCCCCTTGCGATCTCTCAGAGCCCATATTTCAGCAACATAGATACATATTCATTTTAATTATTTATTATTATCAACGCCCTAGTGTTCTTTTACAATATTTTATAAGTGCAACAATTTTTAACATTTCTGTCATAAATCATCTTTTATAATAATACATAAAACATAAACAAAGAATTTATAAAAATAAAACACATTTAAAAGAGTAATGAATTATCACAAAAACGCTTTTAATAATAAAATTGTATAATAGTTAATTTATCAAAATAATCGGACAAAAAATACATCACCGTAAAAACACTTACATTAACAATAATAAGAAAAAATTAAATAGTAGATAATAATAAAAACCTTTGAGAATAACAAATAAAAAATAGTAAGTAAGTTAGAATGGTACTCATTAAAGGAGAAATGAATTTAGTTCATTAAACTGTACTCAATTCAATGGCATATTCCAAGTTTAAGTAATCTCACAGTTTGGGTATACTCCTACAATGAAAAACGTCAACGAGTTTCAAGAACTTATTTCCAATGCGGTGCATGCGTGTTATCGGTGAATTTAAGGCATATTTATTCCTGTGGGTTACATTATAAAGAACACTTCGTAATATTTGTTTGCCTTGGTATGTATAAGTATGCGTAGATAAGGATCACCTATATCGGTTAAAAATCAAATTTGTTTCATGCACGGGTTAAACAGACGACCCGTATTCTTGCGGTTATTATTATATATAGAAATATTTTCCCCAAATAGTAAAGAGCATGTTTTAGCCTCAAGTCAAAAGCGATATTTAATGAAAATATCTAAATTTATATTAATAAAATGTCAGGGATGAATTTTTTGATGTTGTCAAATTTATTAAAATTCAACGATTTCGGTGGGCCAAGAATCTGGATATAATAAGATCATTTTCTTAGATGAACGATTATCTATATTCTTCAGGAATTTCATACTAAAGAAAAGCTCTCAGCCATATACAGGATGATAAATACTACCCCCATAGTTGAATTAATGATCATCTTCATGAGAGAAAGAGAGAATTAATCGTCTTCTTTCTTCTTCCATATATGTGTTGAAATATTGGTGTGGCGGCCCTGCCGAGCCACTCGCACACGTTCCGCCATTTGCCGCTGCTTCCGCCGAGAGCAAAAAAGTTCTAGAATATTCGAAAGGCGAATGACTGAGAACAAAATATTGATTCTAGGATACATGAGAAGCAGCGACAAAAGCATGATAACTATCTCTATCACCTAATCGAGTGGACCTCTGCCTGTAGCCTAATATTTTGCACGTGCATTTTTGTATTGATGTACCTATCACTTTACATTGCTCCTGGTGGCTTCTCCCCGGTGAGAATAATATAGTGTCACGGAATCGTGAAGAAAAATGAAACACTTAAAATAATTCAAACTTTCATTTGCTATACAAATTCACTGGACGCGAATTAAATCGGAGTACCGTTCTTAAATTTACACCTTTTGTTTCTAAAATATTTCAAGTAAGTGGTCGCACTTATTTCCAAATTAAGTACTCCTCTTAATGATTGTCGTTGGTATCCGGTTCGCTAGCCACACCCACACCGTTCGCTTGTATCTGTGTAATTGCAGAAATGTCATAAATAACTCAAATACACAATGCGCAGTGGCCCGGTCAATCTCCTTTTAGACAATGTCACGATGTTTCCTGAATCCACTGGGCCAATCTGGACCATTCCAGCAATTTCCGATTTGCTGTAAGCGTTGTAAAGTTCTGTAAAATCCTCGATTATGTTCAGTCTTCCATTTCTACCTATTGTTAACATAAAAAGTCTATTTTATTAAACTCACACTCAAATCATCTCAAAGTCGTCTCCATTTTATGAGACATGGTTCATCAGTGTATCTCATAGCCGACTCGTGGTCTTTCCAGTTTTTCCTACAAAAGTACTTAAAATGTATTAATTATCTTAAAAATTAATGTATGGTTCTTAATTCTGGGCATGAAATTTCTCTTATTGTATATAAAAGAAAAATATTCGGTTCATTACATATAAACGGAATCTTGAGAATACGACACAACGGGGAAGTCCACAATAATTACAATGAACACAACATAATTCAATTTATCAAAATAGGGAGGCTGCGATGGGTAGGGCACGTAGAAAGAACGAATGAAGAGAGAATGCCAAAAAAGATTCTCCACACAAAACCCCAAGGTAGACGCAGTTTTGGTAGATCCAAGCTCCCATGGCTGGATGGAGTGCAGCAAGACGTGAAAACTATAAGCATCACGGATTGGAGGAATACATGTCAGGATAGAGGGAGATGGAAAGGAATGTTGGAGAAGGTCAAAGCCCACCATGGGCTGTGGAACCATTGATGATGATGAACAAATCAAAATAATTTTTCAAAAAGGTGCTTATTCAGTACTATTTCTGATGCACTGTTTCGTATTACGTAGGGTAGAGAGTTCCATGAATATGGATCTGCCATCACAAATGCCAATTCTCCGCAAATTCACTTCTGGCAATTTTTTATCGGTTCTACAACATTTCCTGCTGCTGATTCTATTTACAAAAATTAAAATATATCCTACTTATAGTCTAATTTTTCTGTAATTTGTATTTTAAAATAAACTCTTACAGAACTTTAGTTTCCATTCAATTTTACACAAAGAAAACAAGTTCTAGTTAAACAAAGCCAGAGGCTATTTAAATCTAAATTTTGAAATTATTTAAGTTTATATTATTCCATATTGATACAGTAAAGTAAAAATTAGCTATAAAATTATCACTAAGGCATTCTTAGTCAAATTTTAGGTAAATATGCGGTAAGCGTAACTGGGAATTATGGGATTGAAATTGTAATGTCATTTTAACCTGTTCTATGGAGATAAGCTCCTGAATGCTGGGAGGCTGATACGAGAGGTTGCCTTCCGCTGGTTCAACAAGCTGTGACACTTATGTTGCTATCGCCTAAAACTACAATCTTCTCCCCTCTATTCATCCAAGGTATTACAGCATGCAAATCAAGAAACTGATCTAGTGACAGAGCATACCTAAAATTTGTGCGATATTTCACTAAATATTTGTGAAGTTACGTTATTTTGGCGCAATGAGGGTAAAAATTTCATTGTAACGGAAAATGCGCATGTGCAGCGTACGCATTGTAGCGGAAATGCGTGTAGCGGGAAGCAGCACGTAGCGGGACTGCGAGACTACGAAATGCGCGCGCATCCATTAAACTGTCAACAATTTATTCACTTGAAATTAGTGTTCGGGTAATAAAAATAATGTATTAAGCGAGTACCAATCATAAAGATGCTTAATTCAAAATGATTTAATAATTTAATGAAGAAAAAATTGTAAAAATTTATAGGATGCAAGCGTTCGCGCCAGAAAGAGAGGACAACCACGGAAGATGTGGCATGATCAGATAAATCAGGTACTAGATGACTGTCCTATTAAGAACCTCAAAAATCCCCCACATTATGTGAACGGCGTTGTGAAAAATGCTAAGTAAAAAAAATATATTTTAACCACAAATTGCAATCGCTCAGAGCAAGGTTCGGACTTGTGGTTGATTGAAAATATCCTACACCAAACTGCTTCAAGTATTGTTAGGTAGTTTAAGACACAACTGATTAAATGATTAAACACAATAACTGATTAAACACAATATATAAAGATAGAAGATTATAATAGGACTACATCAAGCTGGAGACTTTCACAAACAGACAAAAACTCTTAAAGAGCTATAATTAATATTAAAAGTAAATAGGCGGTTATGTCAACAAATAGATTAAGATCTCCAAAAAAATATAAAAATGTACAAAAATATTTTTATATTTTTGAAAGCTAAATAGCCTTTATTTTCTGGATAACTCTCGTGTTTGTACATCAAAAATAAAACGAGAAGGGATACATTTCTACAAGGTTACCTTATTTATTTTTAAAAATTCATTCTCACAAATTTGTATCTTCCCCTACAAAACCTGAGGGATGGTAATACACCATTCCCCGGTACTTAAGAGGATCCGATCAACTCTGCGCGAATTTCATAGTCTCGGAAAACAATATATGAAAATCGCAAGAACACAAAAAATATATTTGAAGATCTCAAGGGCGGATGTAAAGCGAGAAAGGTACAAGACGGGGGATGGATTCGACGCTTCGAGCCTGTGTACATATTAAATATATTAAAAGTACCAAGGGATGTTGAGGAAGGGTTTCAATATTGACAGTGGAAAAAAACTGCTGTTGAATACTACGAAAAATCTAAAATTAAACGATTTCTCACCCCGATTTTTATTTACACTGAGACCCCAAAATAAGGCCAATCGATACCCAATTTACGTGGTGTAATTTTTTAATCCCATGATTTAAATGTATTTCTAATACTATCAGCACTGGCTTCATTCAATTTAATTTCAATTCAATTTATTTGTTATATAAAATTTACATTACCAACAAACATAAAATTTTTAAATATTCTAAAGTTTTAATATACACGATATATAAGATAATTCATATCAAGGATGTAGGAGAATCCTAGTTAGGAAAATGCATTGTATTTTTATGTATAGGTACACGATATTATGTTAGTGTCATATTAAAAAATAAAAATAAATAATAATAAAAAAATAAAATATTTTGAGTATATCCAAAATTTTCAGAACAGAACTGGATTGTTGTCACAGGGACATCAATAATCAATTAATGTATATTATAGATGTCTCACAGAGACGAAACTGTATATTTTTTTTATTAAGGGAGAGTAGGTATAGAAGTCTTTATGGGTGTATATAGGACTTACGACCTATCGTACGGCTGGCTTAAGTGATCACTTTACACATATGTAACGTTCGCCATTTCCACCCATAATAGAATACCATGTCTATTAATTTTTGGAAGTTGTATATATTTCAATTATACGCCACGTTTCACATGTGAGTTGCAAGGACCCTTACCGCGGCCGGCCACAAAGCTTTTTCCTTCCCCTTGAATGACCACAGATGTCGCTAAATGAGAATCTATATTTGATTTTGGAGTTTTTTAGCTATATACTTTATCTTGTCTCATGGAATTACCATATGGTATGTTTGCAAGTGAATGCGCATGCGCTGTAACTGCATACCACTCAACATGACATTAGTGTGGGGAAACGAAACGAGAAACGAATATAGAACTGATCGAGCTCTAATTGAGTAATTGCAAGTCTGATGTGAGGGCCAACAGCGCTCCGTAATATTGTGTCTTGCTTGGCTATGGAAGGCCCGATTATTTGTAATAAGTTTTCAAAATCAGTTGTTGTCATTCGAGTGAAATTGACAAAAGATCCGTCAGACATTCGAAGATCGCGTAGAATATCCATACTCTTTCTCTTTGCAGTAAATAATTTCGCACCCACCACCTTTTTCTGCTCTTACGTTTCAACAACTCATTAGAATAAATAGAAACGCAGCACTAATCATCTCTTTAATTTAATCTTGTAATTTCTCCCCGTGATGTTCCAAGTTTCGCCTGAACGTACAAGTGTGATGTTAAAAGTGAGTGCGTACATTTTAGGTTTACAAAAAAGTAGAGATTAAAGAAGTAATTGAACAGGAGATTACATACCTGGTGACTTGAGCGAGACTGCTTTATTGTATTATAAACCTAATCTAAAAAACCTTATCTATTGACTTCTTAAATGTATGACATGAAAACACTTAAACAATTAATTTTATTTATTACGCAAAAAGTTGCTGGGCACGAATTAAATCCGAAAACCTTACATTAATTTATAGTTACTAAATGTTTCTAGAATATTCCGCACACTTATTATTACACTTTTTCTTATTTCGCAATAATCAACTTTAGTTACAACTGATTCTATCGCGTCGACCATTTTCTCGAATACTTTATTCAATTTTCTTACGTAGAAAAACTTCTCGCCCGCCGACAGATACTTCCTTTATTTACCAACGCTGGAATATACAACATACAATGCGATGGCCAAATTTTTGTCGCTCTGTAGCTAATATCGCTTTGGTTAAGCGTCACTCGGACTGAATTCGGCATCGCGGTGCTCCTTGTATTTAAACCAAACCGTACTCTTCTAGATGCTTCCGATATTCCAGAACCTCCTAGCAACTTCCGATTTTAGTCTAAATGGTGTAGAGTACTGCAAATCATCGATTATGTGTAAGTCTTTCTGATTATATATTTATATAAATATGACATATATTTATTTATTTGTGACTGTTTAGGAGGCCAAGACCCACCAGGAGTTGTAGTGCCAAGAGTGATGATGATGATTTATTTATTTGTGACTTTTTTATAATTAATGTGTATTTCTCCACTCTTATACTGATCAGAATCACTCCCTAACCTAACAAATGTAAGTGTATTTAAATTACAATAAATAAATAGCTGCTTCGGAATCCACACAGATCTCTAATTGTTTGATAGATTTAGGATCTACAAAAAGGTTTACATTTTTTCAACCCCCATAAAACGCGAAACACCCTTTTAATTGAATTCGTTCGCCCGTGCTGCCGCATACATTAACACAGTTTACGGCAGCGGGAGGTTTCAGCGGAAGGAATTTCCATTTCCGGTAAAATCACACTACACTTAAAACCGGAAGCGCGTGGAAGCCTTCGTACAATACATATTTACACGCGCCAGTTTTCTATTTTTGTGTGAAAATATTTTTTTGCTCAAATTCTATCACAATTCATTGCCAAGCCTTCTTCAGTACTGCGTAACAATGTTGTTCCGTCTAACCTCCATCTTCCTGGACTCCTTCGTTCGACATTTGTTCCCAGGATAAAATGTAGGGTATATTTTTTAATTTTTTTTCATTTACTTCTTAAGTTAGTAATATGTCACCCCCGAACAAACGTAATACAATTTAATATAATACATCGTAACTGAATGTTAGCCAACTCAGTAGAAAACTAACCCATAAAAAACAAGCTTTTACTATACTCCCTTTCTCATTTACTAGTGGAAACTGGTTTGCCGCTTAACCTACGCGTTGGGCTTCGGTCGGACGACGCCACGAAAGAGAGTAATAAAAGATTTACAAAAATCCGAAATTATACTATAATCAGGTTCCGCATCTACCATGTGCGTCGGAATCTCCATACAACTTACTGAGTTGTATAAAAAAACCATTAAAAATTTAAAATTTCAAAATTATACTATAATAATCATTTTTTATCGAAAATTCGACAGATCTTCTTGATAGTCGCCACGAGTCTACGTGCAAAGTTTCTGCTCGATTGGATCATGGGAAAAAGGTTAAAAATCGATCCAAAGTTGTTGCGTCAAGCAGACGCTATTAGTTAAAAGAAAGGAAGTAAAAACCACTACCAGGTTTAGGGTCTACCGGTTTCGAGACTTACCCGTCTCCTCTTCAAGACCAACAATACACTACTATGTTAACAACACAAAACTATATTACAATATTCACAACACTTTACTATATTCACAACACCCACTCTCTCCCGGTAGATTCCTGAATGTTCAGTAGGCTAATCAGTGCATGTTTGTCTCTGACAAGATTAACACGCATGTGATCAATATTGGTGAAAGTTTAACAATACTATGGTTGAGGTGTGTAGTGTTGTGAATAAAGTAGTGCAGGGTTGGTCTTGACGAAGAGACGGGTACATATCGGAACCGGTAGACCCTGAATCTGACAGTGGTTTTTACTAAGTTAACTAACCTAACTAACACCTATAATGTCTTACCACAAAGTTAATGCTTTAAATATAAATAATATTAATAACATAATACATCGTTATCTTATTATATTATTTTTTTCCGTCATTGACTGGTTGCAGTTGGTAATATATTGATGAAATGAAAAATCCTGTACAACATATAATATTAATTGTTACTTTTAATAATTATATCATTTTATTATCTGCGCGGAAGATTTAACGCGTGGACAATGTTGACGGATTACCAAGTTCGCAGAATGTCGCTGTTTGCAGTTGGAATAAAACAATCCGAGCAAAGTTTCGGTAAATGGATTATTTCTGTTCCCGAGACAAGTTTTATTTGCATTCCGAAAACAAACGTGTTCTGGTTCGTTTCTTGGATGTCCGGAGCAAAGTTTCGAAATGTTGTTTATTAAATTATTTCAACGTTCATTGTTTTCCTAAAGGCATTATTGTATACTCGCTTTTACCCGTCAAAAATGATGTACATAATTACTTTATATTTCATAGCGAATTACGTATTTTTTTGCTCTTTATACTTCATTATTATTTTAAACCTCATTATTTTTGCCGTCTGGTACCTGATTTAAAATTTCACTTTCACATCAAATAAAATTATCGCGAAATCGTATGTTTGCGTGAGCGTGTAAACAGCGACATCTGGTAGCGTTAGTTTCGATAGCGTCATTTCAGCAGCGAGTTAAAGCTTTGAAAATTTAGTTAGTGACGAACATTGTCACAGAGTCATTGTCATTTTTGGATATTGCTGTCTTTGCTTTTATACACCACATATAAAGTAAATAGACAAACTATGAATTTTTTTTACAAATAACTGCCACACTAGGTAAAACCTGTTCTGTGGCAGTTATTCTCATTTGATACTTATGTAATCGTAACAAATAACAATCGTAAAGAAGTATAAACGTAAAAAAGAAAGCAGAAATCAATCATAAGAATACATAAATCTAAAAGAAAACAAAATATACATATAAAATGATGATATACATTTATGTATATACAAAAATAAATATAATAATAAATAGAACATAAGTTACATTTGTATTTTATGTGTGTAAAGGGTACGAGCATTAAATATTTCAACAGAGCTGTACTGATTACCTAGACAGTGCAGTCTGTGTATAGGTGAATTCATAATACAGAATTCATAATAACGTTCATTTATGAACTATGATAATAAAGAATGCCTCAAGAATTTGGTCTGGAAGAACAAAAATATGCGTGTTGAAAGCAAGGTCAAGACATGCGTGTGACCTATTATGACATACAGTGTAGAGACGCGGGCTGACACTGTCCGCACCAAAGGACTCCTTTAGAATATCTGAAACGAAAGTGCTGAGATCCATCACTGGAAAAACTCTACGTGATCGTGTCCAAAACATAGACATAAGGAAAACCTGCAAAATAGAGGACATAGCACGATGGAGTAGATCCAGAAGGAGATTCTGGAGGAATCACGCGGCCAGGATGGACAGTGCCAGACGTGTATGCAGCAACTATTGAAATCCCCCTATTCCACGCCCACCGTGAAGATAACCGAAAAGATGGAGGGGTAGGTTGTTTTCTGTACCACAGATCGATGGGTCTAATAAAAGTGAAGAAAGAAGATAAAGATGAACGACTATGAATAATAATAATAAATTTTAATTAAATAACTTTGTATAAACCACTTTACGTCTACCAGTTTCGATACCACCGTATCTTCACGAGGATTGACGTACAACTGACTATTCATTACGTATTATAAATAGTATTTTATTATTTATAGTAAATAATAGAGGCCTTAGATTAGATAACTTAGAGAGACTAGAAATAAAAAAGAGCCTCAACACTAAAGCCAACATTATAAATAATCACATGAATTTCATGAATAGCCGGCTACTAGAAACATTTTCCATTTTGGCGTCCACCCTCAATTACCCCCACCATAGCTATCGCCACGCCCTCATTCAGAATTGATTTGTTTACTAGGATAGGTATTGGATAGTCAGTTGTACGTCAGTCCTGATGAAGATACGGAGGTATCGAAACCGGTAGACGTGGAGTCATTATTTAAGTGGTTTATACAAAGTTATTTAATTAAAATTTATAATTAGTCCAACCAAAAAGTTAAAGCTATAAACATCAAAAAGACTGAACAATTTTGCACACGATGTGCCTATACGACCACACGTCTGACGCATTTAGTCTACCTTCGTTCTTTTTTGTAAAATTGAAGGCTTCACTTCCATACATTATGGTTGGCACCAAAAATTAACGCACAATTTGAAAAACAGTTTCAAGACACTTTTTATCATAGTAATTTCTGAAAAATCCTAATATTTAATCAAAATCAATATTTTCGCTACAATGACAGAAATATTGAAATTTGATAAATGTCTTCATACATGTCACGTATATTTCGTTTATTTTGTCTTACGCTCTAATGATGATGTTGTCATACTGAGAACAGGGGGGAAAACCACATGGGACAGAATCAGAAATACTAAAATAAGAGAATGTCTTACAGTGGAACCCTTATTGACATTTATGGAGAAATCACAGCTACGGTAGCTGGAACATATCCTGCGGATGCCGGCCAGGCAAGACTAGAAGGCAGAAGACCGAGGGGCCGTCCTAGGATGAGCTGGCGGAAACAGTTGGAGGACTGCTGCGAAGCGAGGTTGCAACAAAATTCGGCCGACGTGGAGGGCAAAGCCCAAGATAAGAAGAGTTGGAACCTCCCATGCTGTGCAGGGATCCCGACTCAATAGTATTACAAGGTGTAGAAGAAGAAAAAGAAAAAGATGAATTAGAAATTTTATATAAAAAAAATACACGCGTAGAAAAATTTCTGTTATAAAAAGTACAACAACACTTACAACACAAAAAATACTGTTTAATTTAAAGCGTACTTCGTGAACTTCATGTCAGATGCCAAAGCCTTCATACAGAATAAACTATAAATCTAACCAATTTTGAAAAACGAGTAAAAAATATTTAAAAATTACCATTTTTTTATGAAAATTATCGAGATTAGTGAAATTAGTAACAGTAATTCTTTATAGTGTAAAAAAGCAAATTTTTCGTAAAATTTCGACACCGCACCCGCTCAAAGGTTGAAAAATACGTCATTACATACAGCACAATCTATTTATGTATTTTTCCCCATTCTTGGTCCACTTATAACACAATTCTAATTTTAAAATGTGCCCTCACTCGCCTTTTATGAAAATAATCGCGTTAAATAAAAGCGCAAATCCTGATTACAGAATCAAATAACCGATTAATTGCGATCTTTCCGCCACATGCGCCCCGCTAGGCCATCGTGCCAACAGGCCTCGTGCGACTTCCTGTCAGTCCCAAATCCATTTTGTAATTGCTCATTGCACATGAGAAAATAACGTCCTAAAGCCAAATTTGTATCATCTTCGTATTAGTGATCAAAGGGTTTAACATTAAGTTAATATTTGTGTCAAATCAAGTAAAACTTCCCAATTCACGCGTTTCGTAGTTAAAGCGCTATCTCTCTAATTTATGACTCATATAATTCTGTTTTATTAAAATTCCTTTCTCACTTATGTAATATACCTAAATTACCTTGGATGGAAAGGACCAAGGATGGGGTACAACGCTTTTTTGTACAAAATGTTTGAAAATAGAATGGAAAATTTGAAAGAAATCCGATGCACTTCACTGGAGTGACATAATTATTTTCCTACCATCATAAACATAAAAATAACAGATTGTTATACAAATTACATAGAATAGAATTTGAATAGAGAGACAATATCAAACAAAATTTTCAAAAAAACTGTTTAAGAAAAATAATGTTCAATATTGTATTTTATTTATTCTGAAAAAAAAGAATTGGTTGTAAAAGAATTTTATGCTAGATGAAGCGATTTAATAATACGTGTTAAGGAAAAATATTAATAAAATCAGGTTTTCATTTGTCATACACATACTTTTGAAATGTAAGGCTGTGTTCTATACGATATATTATATTTACATAAAAGTTTAATGGTAAAAGATATTTTGGTTTGAAATCACATTTTTTTTCACACGATTTTAAGGTTTTCCCTGCGAGTATAAATATTTTTTTTTTGATATTTTTGATGTGTAACATTTTTACGATCGGTTCATGGGAAACCGTTACCGAACTTCTTTACCGACTCGTTCAAACTGCTTCCTCGAGCCGCAAAGTTCTTTACCAACTCATTGTCTTTGCCGACGACGAGTCGTTACTGAGAGTTAAGGTACAGATACACATGCTTCTTTAGTGGCATGCTCATTAGCATGCCACTAAAGCATGCCCTAACAACTGTACACACTTGCTCATTACTGGCATGCTTATTATTGGCATGCTCATAAATAAGCATGCCCAAAGCGAATAGAATAGAGACGCTCTTGTTCAAAACGGAAACTTTGCAAACTGAAATAGAAAATTCAAGTGAACCAATAAATCAAAAAAGTTCCCGAGTTTCCATCCGCACATTTTTGATTTTAGCTTGCCTATTAATAAAGTTTCGTAAACATTATTTCTCACTATATTATTTTTACACAACGGTGACCGAGTATTCCACAGACATTCGTGATTCCTATAATAAGTCACGAAAAGTAATGTTTTATCATCTCCCCAACGCGCCATATTTGTTTCATCTGTCGCGGACTGAGAAAATCGCATTGATAATACTAGCCGTGAAGCCCGCGAATGACATAAGCATGCTCATAAATAAGCAAGTCTGTTCACACCCCAAAGATGCCCCTTCTCTATGATGAATGACAGTGGCATGCTCATTTCTAGCAATGTGCGTACACACGCCACTAATAAGCATGCCACTGTCAAAGTCGATACTGCGCATGCTCACGTGCCACTAAATTAGCATGTGTATCAGACGCCTTACTGAGGGTAACAGAGAAGACATACAATAATATACAATATAATCGTTTTATGACACGGAGAAAACTTATGCGAGTAAATATTCTTTAGTGGCTGTTTTCAGTGAAAATATGTGTATAATCTCTTTTGAAGCAAGTAGATATGATTATAAATTATAAATTCTTCACCATTCAAGCATTTAAAAAAATTTAACTGTGTTTTCGGATATAAAGGTCATCGTCCTGATGATGTTGGATGAGTATCCAATGAAACGTCGGGATTCGCTTCTCAATAATACATACGGTGCGTATTAAATATCCGAAATTACAGTTAAATATGTCTAACGACCGTAATAACAACCTTAACTCTTTAATTTAAAAAAATATTGTAAAATTGTTTTCAAAATTTAATGATATCGTCATGATCGTAGAATAATGACGGATGTGCACAAAATCCATATCGACTTTTTTAGATCGTTATAAAGTGAAAAAAAAGAATCTAATGGTATTTAAAAAGTATATTTTTTCTCATTAATTTAACCATCGTTATACGAAGTAGGTATAGCGATGGTTCTAATTTGCGATCATTGAACAGTGTGTAAAAACATCGTTGCCCTGCGCTGACTATATTTGAGGTTTGAAAGGCTCTAACTAACCCAATTATGAAAGGAAAATCTTTTGTAGTTATCGAGCTATGACATAAAGTGTCTTTATGTAAATAAAACTTCAAACTGCTCTCCTGCAAACTTGAGAAAAATCACATGCATCGTTGTTCTACGATTATGATGATATATTGCAACACCATTTAACTGTGTTGATTTTCCATTAAAAAAGTAATAATTTAGATGCATTCGTAGATAGAACAAGCCTGCTAAAACATTTTTCAAAAATACTAAATAAAATACCAAAACCTATTACCTTTACTGTCACATTCGCTATCTTTTCTGACAGAGATAAAGATTGATTGAATTCACAAATTCGCCAAAGCCTTTTTGGATGAAATAAAACAAACATTAATAGTTCCGAAACTCTATCATTCATTAAATAAAACTTGCCAGGCTTGGATAAGTTTTACTTTAACCCGCGAGCAGCCGCGCTGTCATCTTGCGTTTACGTAACGAATTAATGTTTTCTCAGCATTTAAAATGAGATAAAAGTGCTTCTCTGGATAAAATGGCTATTGAATAGTAAATTTTGTATACAACGGCGTTCAAATAATGTAGCACCGTTTTTTCTGCAGAAACAAACGAAGCACGAAGATGCGTAGGAGGTATTCATGCGTATGCGTGAATTTTTCCCGCTCGTAGAAAGCAACCGTCACTGGTTGTTATGTTTTTTTATTACATTTTTAGTTTGTATGATATGTGAGGTATAAAACCAAAAGCAGCATCCAAAAATTCGTAACATGTTGCGAATGCAGTGGCTGAGGAATAGAATATACATTATAGAAGTCTGAATATATATTAATCGTCTAAGAAGGTGTTAAAAAATTGGAATAATTTTCAGGCGTATTCTAGTGTATTGTTAATAATTCGGAAGAATCTCATATACACATATAAAGGATATTACTTTAAAAACATCAATCAAATGTAGATATCTCACTATCAATAGTGACATCTGTATTGGATTGTGGGAAGAAAAAAGCTTTTGAATGCAGGTGGCGGGAGTGAAAATACAACTCAAATACGAATCAAGTTTTGCAAGTATATACCTACAATATACAAAAAATGTATAGTCTATCATTTGTGGAAATGGTAAATGTTACGTTTTGTAAAGTGATCACTTGAGCCAGCCGTACGATAGGTCATGAGCCCAACTTACACTTAAAAGGCTTCCATACCTACTTTTCCATATGAAAATATAGCTTCGTCTCTATGAGACATCTATAATATTGTAACGAGGCTAAAAAAAGAATCACTCTGTCAAAGTGAAAGTTGTTTGAAATTCGCCCAATACTACCGAAGGATCTGGAATCACCTCCGACTTTCGAGAAACATCTCCAAAAGTCTGAAAAACGCGAGAAACTTCTCGAAAACACGGGAAACGTCTCGGAATTTCGATAACAGCATAAGCCACTATTAATACAATTAAAACTATTAATATTAATACTACTCAATAGTGAGTTATTTTCCGTGCGCGTTGACAGGCGATAACAAAGCGAAGGTAGCTGCGGGCGGCGGGTCAGACCGGCTAAGCGAGCGGTAGCAGCGAGAAGCCAGTGGTGCCAAACGAGCAATTATTCAACAGCGATTCTAGAAAGTGCTTACGTAGCGAGATAAACCGGAGCGAAATTAATAAGTGTGGAAATTGATGGAATATTCTAGTGAACAGTGAATAAAAGTGTTAAAGCGAATATAAAGTACCTATTTACGAGTGATAAATTTGTGAAACAGTCTTATTTAAGGAATAGCGTCATATTTAATAGCGATAAGTTACCTTGTACGTTTGTTTAATTAATTAATTAATCAGTAATTAATAAATCCATTATTAAATTCCAGCGTTTTCATTAATGCTTCCTGTAGACACGACACGTGACAATATATATCTTGATTGACATCCATGGAGATCGTCTGATTAACAATCTGATGGTCCAACGTGGCCATCTATCTCCTTTGCCTTCCCTTCATCTTGCTATCGATTTCTGTGACGCCCAGTGTTTTCATGAATACGTGATTTTTTTTTCCTCTGTGAGGTACTCCACATGCAAAGGAATATTAGTGGTTTCTTTGGTTAGGTTTATATCTACACGGTTTGGAAAAGGTTAAGTCAGTGACTTTTTTGTTGATTTAATGTTTCTAATACCATCTGAAAACTTCTATACCGAGAGGTTCTATGCGAGGGGTGAATCACGCATCAGTTACTTCGTAACTAACTGGTGGGATGCGTCCTTCGTCCCTGCCGGACTTTGGGTCCGGTCGCAAGGGACCCGCAAGATTAAAGGAAAGCCTAATTAACTAGTTTTGATGTACGACTACAGTGTGATGGCAAAGTTTCTGACATCTGCTCAGCCAAAATGCAAATTAATAAAACGCCGCCCGGTCTGCCTAGCAGCAATTTAATGATAGATTTAGAGATTTTAAAATCCCCCACGTCTGCAAGTAAGGGGGAAAATTCCAATATATTTTTAGGATTAGAAATTATCCGTTATCATTAAAATCAGAGACAAACGAAAACACTGGAAATTAATTCACCAGTAATTAATTAATTATTTTAATTAATTCACAAAGTCACTGGACACGAATTTAAATGAAAAAAATTATCTCGAATTCACACTATTTCGCAATTCATCAGTCGTCTATTAACACTTTCTTGTCAGTGCTTTCAAGAAAATTCCATTCAACTTCGCTTATCTTATTGTCGCTCGGTGTATACTTACGGCTAGCCACACTAAATGCTACGGTTCATTATATACAACTTTCAAAATGTTTTTAGATGTGGTAGTCTATAATGCGTGAAATTGGTGAACGTTACATTGTGTAAAGTGATCACTTAAGCCAGCCGTACATAGGCCGTAAGCCTCTATGAATGCCCTAAAAGACTTCCATACATTCTTTCGCATAAAAAAAAAATACTTTCGTTGCTTGCATTTCTTGATCACCTCATCTTTCTCAATGTTAGATTTCAGGTTTCAGTTGATAAAATGAATATGGAATAAAAGTCGCTAAAAATAACTTAAATGAGTGAAAAAAATAATCATTATATGTATTGTTTCATTTCAACCACCCGGTTAGGTAAGGGGAATATTTGATGTGCGTAAATATCCTTAAGATTAACTAGGTACTCGTAAATACCTAGGCACTTAGTAGTTTCTTTGCAAGTAATTAATAAGTTATTTACCAATGTGAATTGGTTTGATAGGATTTCCCAACTAACTATTTACGAATCAACATGGGTAAACATTAAGTCAAACAACACAGTTGTGGTTTGGTAGGTTTCACCATCACGATCACAGATACAATTACGAGAAACCATCACTTATTTATTTATTTATTTATTTCTATATACGGTACAAAAAGTACATTTTACACAATAGTATATACAAGATATCAAAAGAGTAGTATTATAGTCTAGCAAAAAATTACAGTAGCAATTGACAATATAATTTAGACAGTTCAAGATATGTTATAGATGAGACGAAACTATATTTTTATATAGGAAAGTTGGTATTGAAGACTTTTTGGATGTTCATAAGGATTACGACCTATCGTACAGCTGACTTTAGTGATCACTTTGTACAATATAATATTCACCATTTCCACTCATGATAGTCTACTACGGCTATCAAATTTTCAAAAGTTGTTTAACTTGCCTAACTTGTTTCGTATGTGAGTTGTATTTTCACTACCGCCACCTGCAGTTCAAAGCTTTTCCATTCCCATAATCCAATACAGATGTCACTTTTGATGTTGAGATATCTATATTTTGATTGGAGTGCTTAAATTATTATCATTTATATGTGTATATGAGATTCTTACGGATTATTAAAATAACGTCTAGTACTACTAGACGTAATAAAAAAATACTAGAATACGTCTGACAATTATTTCAATTTTAAATTTATTTTTATCTTCAAAATATTATGAATATGTCCAAACTTTTCAAGAACACAATACTATATATTATCCCCAGGAGGATATCATTAATCAAGATGTACTATAGTTGTCTCATAGATACGAATATACAGACAGCTGTTTGAAGGTTTTAAAGGTAACATAATTTAGAAAAAAGAAGTGTTAAGTATACAAGAGTAAACAAATTAAAACAAACAGTTTTTTTTTCTGAAATATGGTTTAGAAAAAAAATCTGTTGTACTAAAATAATCTACAACATGTATTTTTTTGATTCTACTAAAAAAAAATTTAGTTGCAAAAGAATTTTATCCTAAATGAAGTGATTTAATAATACATATTAAGGAAAAATATTCCTTGATTTAGTCAGTAATCTATTTAATGGAGATACTGCATTTTAGCTTAGTGGGGCAGCATATAACCAAATAAATTAAAATAAATTTTGAAGACATTTTTATTCTTTGCATACATCAGCTATCGATTTTTTAACATCACCATTTTCCTGTATTTTTCTATGTCTCCTAGTAAAATAATTCAAAATTTTGTCCAACATATTTGAAAAAAATATTCAACAATAGCTAAATGGATAAGTTAAGTCATAAATAGGAATAGAATAAGATTATCATATAAGAAAAAAGTGTATACACAGAATTGTCTAATGTACAGAGGTGTAAAAATGTATGATGAGATTTCAGAAAACATGAAGAATATAAACAAGATGAATGAATTTAAAAACAAATGCTATAATTATTGTAAAAATAGTACAGAATTGTAGAGCATAAGTTGTATTATATATTATATTATAGATTATACCATAGATTAGATCATATTATAAGATGTATATGTATATATATATTATATTACAGATTGCACCATAGATTAAATTAGATGTTTATGTAAATATGAAGGTTATTATGGATAGTATATTTTAGAATGTAAAGTGTATAAAATAAATAAATAATTTGGAAAAACAAGGAACAAAACACATTTCATTCGAATTTTTTGCCAGTTATACAGCACCCTGATGATGGAATGGTAATTTCTAAAACATATTGGTGAAAAAAAAAACTCACATAAAAGTAGACATATACAAATAATCAATATTTTTTTTAAATGTCAATCTACAATGTTGCTAAATCAATTGAAATTTTTTTAAATACTTGTTAATTTACAGGGTGTAATATTAACTAACTTAAAAAATAAATAAAAAAATAATAATACGACGATTGCAACAGTCTGTGCTTCCTGAAAGCACGTCCTGAGCATCCCCGAGCACAGGGGTAGCAACCACTAACCGAAGGCTAAACAAAAGAAGGTTGGGTATATACTTAATTAACTGTGGATTTGTTCAACGTCAGAAGGCCCGTGCCTTGAATTAGACGTCTATAGCCTCGGCATCCAAGTCCGGACCCCTGAGGTTTACCTCACAACCAATTTCTAGAGAAAATTAGGACCTTGCTGGTACCAACTGCAACAAAAGGTTATAATTTAGGTTGGAGAGAGCCTTGGGGACTTTACCAACGCGAGTATCAAAGCATTCAGAAGCTACAGAAATACCTCCAATCAATAGTTCAGAGCACGGCAATGTGCCTTTAGCCGATAGATTAGTGTTCTAGGAAAATTCTAAAACCTTCCGCTGTACATTACCAGGAAAATAATCACATTAAAATATCACAGAAAAGTTAATTTTTGATGAAATAATTATTTTTGTGCATTCAGGGTAAAAATTTATTGTGACAGAAAATGCGTACCCAGCATGTAGCAGAAAAACAATACCAGAACTAAATAATTGTCAATGTTAATTAAATGGCTGTTTGTCGCCCTGCCAGAAATGATTCAAATTAATATTCCAGAAATGATTTATTGTGAAAACAACTTAATTGTCAGATAATAGTTTTCAAAATAAAAAGTACATTTATTCATTTTTTATTTATGGTTTTTGTGTTTAATTTGTAAATCTACATATTTATTTTTAGCGAAATTTAAAATAAATTAAATTTTAATAAATATTATTATTAAGTTCTGCGGGTTAACTATTTTTAGGTGTTATAGCTGTTTCGGCTTGCAAGGCTATTATCAAACAAAAATTTAAAAATAAAATAATAAATTTTAAAAATAGCCTTTCAAAAATACCTTTTAAAAATAGCCTTTAGAACCAATAACAATACAGGAACAAACCTCAAAAACTCTAAAAGTAAAACAGCTAAATTAGAAAACAGTGGTATTTACAAATTAACATGTAATCATAAAGATTGCAATGCCACATAATATATAGGACAAACGGGAAGGTCTTTTTTAACTAGATTCGCGGAACACATGCGCTGCTATAAAAATAAAAATTTAGAGTCAAAATTTGCGGCCCATTTATTAAATAAAAACCACGTCCCGCTAGGTGATTAATTAAATATAAAAAGGATCCAAATATTAAACTTTTAAATAATCAACAAAAATGATCTTCTCTCCACTTCTCAATATCTTTAAAAAACTCAAAATCAAGGACATAAATTAAAATAATATTTATAAATAACACTTGCAGAAAACGGGGAATTTTGATAATTAAGCATAACGTAAACCGAGGCACCTTTAATGATAAGTGCCCGGGGAAAACGAACATTAACAAAATCTCTTTTTGGAGAGGTACAATGATAAAAAGAAATTTATATACCTAAATTTTATTTTTATGTATGAAATATGTAAATATATAATGATTTGTATTTAATAAATAATAAAAAAATAATAATAATAATAATATAGGGCTTCACCACAAATATCTAATTACTCTAAAGGGGAAGGAGTAACTTAAAATTTAAAAATAAGTCGTTAGTACGTGGTATATCCACTGTTTGATAATGGCCTTGCAAGCCGAAACAGCTGTAATACTTCAAAATAGTTAACCCGCAGAACTTAATAATAATATTTATTAAAATTTAATTTATTTTAAATTTCGCTAAAAATACATTTATTCATTTGACATTCAATGTGGCTTTCAAAGTTATATATTTCAACTTTCTTAACTTAACTTAGACTTAACATAAC
Source organism: Agrypnia vestita (assembly GCA_016648135.1). Taxonomy (NCBI): domain Eukaryota; kingdom Metazoa; phylum Arthropoda; class Insecta; order Trichoptera; family Phryganeidae; genus Agrypnia; species Agrypnia vestita. The sequence goes on from JADDOH010011604.1 coordinate 43,852, forward strand.
TTAACTTAGAAACGAGACATGGTGTGCAGAACGAATATACCTAAGTTTATTTTTATTTAAGGGTTTGCCAAGATCTTTGATTTGTGACACTTTGGTCCGGTCCTTTTTGAAATATATATTTACTCTTGTCTAATTTAATAGGTACCGCCATGTTTTCACCGGAATTATTATCGTATTATCGCACATTCTTAATGTGTCCTACTAATGGTCTTTGTAAGAAATTACCCATGTCCAATGACAATCCAGACATTTGTAATAAAAAATGCAGAGGGGGGTAAAAAAATTATGCACACTGTAACAGTTCTAGTTGTTCAATTGAATTACGGTACAGTTCCCCGATGATTGATCCTCCCACAGTTCGTGTACATCACCTGATCCCCTAGAGAGTTGATCCCCCATAGTTTTAAGTTTTTATATTTAAACCATTTTTTACGTTTATACCAGCATCCGCGAATGTTAAAATATATTGTGACATGTCGTAGCTGCGGGTGGCAAATGAAAATGCTGGAACATAATTAGCAATTAATTAATAAATGATTAATAAATTATTCAATGTGCAATTTAACTTAACATGAATTGAACTTAACGCTATTCCTTAATCTGCATTATTTTGCAATATATGAATATTTTATTAACGCTGGGTAATACTTATTTATCGCCCGTAGAATAATCAAGACGCACTGATTTATTTCGCCACTTAGATATTCCGCTCGATAATTTCGCTTAATTTATCTCTTCGATCATCTAACGACTGGCTACCCTGGCTATCGCCTGACGGCTCGCGGCCAACCTCGCACCGAATGAAACGTCAAAAGACGATGACCCGTGCCATTGCATAGTTCCAGTAGTTATACCCCAAATGCTGGTATTTTCGAACTTTCACGATTATTATAGTGTTTAAGAGAAGGTTCTCGTCTTTTCTCGGCTTCTAGTCTTTTATAGTTCCTTCTAGACGTCTCCCGAAGGTTGTAGGTAATTGTAGACCATTCCAGATTATACTATAGTGTTGTGAGATATAAAAAGGGTTGCGCTATTCCTTCTGTTTGCTATTCTGTGACAATATTATATTGAAATACGGTAGAATAATGTTTTTAAAAATGTTGATTTCACTCGAAAATATACTAATTCCAGAAAATTGAAAATGTTTATATATTTATAATAAATAGTTTTAAAGTGTGATATTGTTGTATTTTACACATTCGGATAAATCTTTTTTAACCCTTTCATTTAATATGTTCAGTTTTTATTTTTCATTATAAAAAAATTATAAATAACGTTCAGAACAAAATTCAAAGTATTGAATATCAACTTATATAATTGAAAAATGTGATTAAGATCTACAAGTTTTAAGAGACACAATATTACCGCGCAAGTGTTGATTTTTCGGGTTTCACGGTGATCCTTGTGCGACCGAATATTGCATTAAACACTCTAGCGACCATCAACTAACTCAGTTGATGAGCAGGGTGATCGTCTCTGATCTTATGTTTTTTTTTTAAAAAAAATCTTTAATTTAGACTATTGAAGTAATAACTTTATCAACCATGTAAAAAGAGTTTAAAAACATATTAAAAATAAAAATAAATTAAAAAAATCTGATTTTTTAAAACATATTTTCAAAGTTGAAAAAGCTGATTTGAGATTTTGCAATAATTTAAAAAATAATAGGATAATCCTTTGTAATATATAAGACAAAAAGTCAATTTTAAAATGATCAATTTTCAAACAAAAATGTGAAAAAATGCAAAATATGAGAAAAAATTCTGAAATTTTCTCACTTTCCCGGACGATCGCCTTAAGGCAGTTCTACTTTTGACGCTTGAAAAAATTTTTTATGAGATTATGAATAAAGATATTGATGTTATCTTTGTAATTCTTAATAAATACACTGAATATATTATAAAATATTATATATTTTATGCACTTTTAACATATATATTTAAAACACGATTTAATATAACGCCTCTATAAAATAAGGCGGGTCTACGGTGGTGTTAAAATTTCAATAATGGACCATTTAAAACAGAAAAAAAATTAAATTTTTTGTTTAATATATCACTAGCAACCGACTGAACTAGAATTTCTAATGTATATGCAAAAATAACAAAATCGTGGCGAAAAAAATGAAAAAATTGCATATTTTTCATTGCTTTTTGCCAAAAAAAAATAGTAAAAATATATTTTTTTAAATAATTCTGGTTCAGTCTATTGCTATAAATGTATAAAATATGCGGTTAAAATTTCATAATAATCTGTTCAGTAGTTTCAGAAATTTTAGCACTAAGCGGTGTAAAAAAGTACTTTTTAAAAAAAAGCATTCAAAGTTTTTGTAAAGGAAAAATAACAAAATTTAAAAAAAAACAGCGATTCCTGCGAGACTGCTTTAAACGAATAAAACTTTGAGAAAATATTCTTGATTATAATAAAATAAATAACTATTCTTATTATATATTCTATTAAGTATTCTTAGAATAAATAAATATTCTTGAAAATATACTTTCGAAAAATGTAAAAAAAAACGATTTTTTCAAGTTTCAAAATTGAATACCGCCGTACAAAAAAGTCAAAGTGACCCAAACTCATCCCTAGATATACAATTTAATTAAATATCACAACATTAAAATATGTTTTTATTTTGTTGAGGTGTATATATAATTTTTGACTCCCTCTGTATAATGAAGTACAAATTAATCAATAAAATACATTACCGTAGAACATTAGCAGTTGAATAATGGTAGAAGAAATATATTTTTGTAACCGAAACAGGAATAATATTATTCCCCGATTCGTAAAATCGAACGGCTTAGCATATAACCGGGGAAAATAAATACATTTTCCTATGACACATCTTTGCCAAAGATATTAATGGATTTACTACGTAAATAGACAAAGACCGAATTAAAATGAGCTGGCTCTATTGAAAGGGAAATACCGAACAAACATAGTTTCCATTATGGTTCGAAAACCGGATATTATTTATAGTACCCTCTATTTATACGAAAATCGAAGCGAGCTGTCCAATAAGAAAATACTCTCCGATTGTCTCTTTTTGCGAATGGGGTAAATCAAATTAAGAAGGAAAACTTTCATTTATCCATGGGACTCGAGCCACGGGGGCGGGGGTGGTTTAGATGGAGCCTGAAAATATTTATTTAGTCGATACGCACGAAGGCTAAGATGTTTTTACAAAATTCCTATAAAAATACGGCCGATACGCCGAGTACTGCGTGGTTCTATCTAATATAATTTTGGATACTTTTGTCGATTTGTGAATTCCAACATCACTAAAGAAATATGCGAATCCAATCAAATAATGGTATTTTTCTAAGTATTTTTCTGCTACTATTTTAATAATAATTCGAACAAATGAAACATAATCTTAATTTATTTGCTCATTCAACCGTGTGTTTTTAACAATATTTTAATCATTTAAAAAATAACATATGAAACAACCTATATATATTCTGGCAAAGGCAATTGGCATGTTTTAACTGGTAAGATTTTATTATTTAAAGATTCATGTCATATAAATAAAAGTATCATTTCAAGATGATGTAATTTTAAAAAGAATTTCACGTATTATTTCAGCGCCCACTAGGTATTCTTTGAACCGGGCAGGAAATTCAAGTGAAGAGTTCTAAACCCTGAAACACAAACATGAATATTACACACACATAAATATTTTTAGTAATGCCTTCAAAATATATCCTGGAACGAGAGTTTCGAAACTGTTATTCCAGATCGGGATGAATCGTTAAGTATTGATTACGATGTTTTTAAAGCTATTCAGAGAAGAATGCTTAGATGGTCAGCAGAAGTAACACTAAAATAGAAGATTAAAAGTTCACTCATTCGTGGTAGCTTGGGCATCACGGACATAAACAGTAAGCTGAAGGAACGACAGTTGAGACGGTATAGGCGAAGACATAAGACGGAGACCACCAGACCATACGGTAAAGCAGGCAATGTCTAAGGAACTTTATGACTCAAACTACAGAGAAACAGCCTGGATGAAAGAGATAACCGAACAAGATACAGCCTGAGAATGAGAAGAGCCGACCCAAACAGCCGACCTAGGCAATGAGTTAGGACAATGCAAGGATGAAGAAGAAAAATATATCTAGGTTCTTCAAGTTTGTATTTACTGGGGTATTATGCCGTGTTGTTACGACCTTTCAGGCCGACGTTTCGGATCCCATTGCAGGGTTCATCATCAGGGCTGATGTGTTGTCTTGAATGTTGGTGTTGTGGTTAAGTATCGGCTTGCAATACCGTGCCGAAGTCATGATTTGTTGTATTGTGTTGTGTGTATGATTCATCTGTTGTCTGATCACTATCTCTGCGGAGTCTGCGACGAGAATGACTTTGAAGCGCCGGATACCAAGATGTTTTTAATTTGAGACCATCATCTCTATTAATATTTATCGGGTGCTTGTAGATTTCTAGTGCTTCCTTGATAAGACGCGTATGGTGACTTTTAGGCTTTCCAAGGATTTTCGGTTCGAATGCAAAATGATGGCCGGTATCCAGAAAATGTTCAGCCAGTGCTGATTTTTCGGGATGACCGAGTTTGCATGCCCGTTTGTGCTCGTTGACCCTTTTGGAAATTGTACGCGCCGTTTGTCCCACATATACTTTATCGCAGTCTTGACAATCGAGTCTATCTAGGTTGCCTTTTCTATGTGATATCCTGCAATAGTGATTGATCACTCTAGATTGAGGAGAGAAATAATCTTTATATTTTGTGTGAACATGGTAAGAAATGGGCTTGGTTATCTCATTAATAAGGCCAGAATGTTTAAATGTATTTGTGAGAGTATTGAGGGAGTGTCCAGTTTGTTTTTGATTATTTGGTAGGATTATTATAGGTTTTCGCCTAATGTGATTAAGAAACGAGTCCCATATATATGACTGTTAGTTAAGTAAGTATATTAATATTTTGTTTTTAAATCAAGTCATAAATAATCACTCTAAATAGAGAAGGAAATAATCTAGTTTGAAGGAACTTGTAAAATTTGGTGAGAAGTTAATGAAGTTAGAGATCTCATTAAATATCCAATTTTTTATAAAATATTTTATATAGCGTAATTAATATTGTCACGAGAGTCTAAAACAGTAGTTATCGAGGTCTCTCGAACATTCTACACGAATGTGGAATAGACTAGATCATCCCGGAATATTCAAGAAGCGAGGATAATTATTAATGCCCGGCGGCATCGTGCCAGTTTTTGTTTTGACTTATGGCGGAAGCCACTAACAACGCGACAGCGACAATATTTTCCGTCGGGACTCAAGTTTGTGCATCTTGAAAAAGGCAAGTCGATCTTTGTAGCTGTGAAGATTATTGTGTTGACCAGCTTTGTATGACAAAATATGTAGAAACTTTTTCTGCACTCTCTCGATTCTCGTAACATGTGTTGTGTAATGAGGTGACCAAATAACTGACGAATATTCCAATATACTTGTGTGTTCCAAGAACCTAAGCCCTTTGAACACCTAAAAAAGACTTTCAAACCTACTTTTCTATAAAAAAACTAACCCCTAAAAACCAAGTTTTTATTATACTCCCTTTCTCATTGAATCAGGTTTCGTGTCTATACACACGTCGGGCTAATTACTCATTTGTATTGATTCCAATTTGAAAAAACCATTAAAATTTCGAAAAATCTAAAATTATACTATATTTATTAAAAAATTTAAATGAAAAATTGTGAGATCATTTTTATCGTCACCACGAGTCTGCTTGATTGGATCACGGGAAAAGGGTTAAAAATCGATCCAAAGCTTTTTCATCAGACAAGCAAGCAAGCAGACGCTACGAGTTAAAAGAAAGGGAGTCAAAAATGGATATTTCTCTATGACACATCTATAATATATCTTGATAAACGGTAGTCCTTTTAAATTCGTATCCAGTGATTTTGTAAATAAATAAGTGATAAAATAGCTTTAAGTGTTTCATTTGCCTCCAACAGTCACTATCCCATGGTAGTATAAACACTTATCCATGGATTAGCTTGGTTCCTTCAGTAGTTAGATAATATATTATTACTGCATAAGAATTTGGCTTTAAAGCGAGTAAAGCGATGTTTGGTAGAACAACGTACAAGGAGAAATTCTCGTAGAGTTTAATATATACACATCTTCTGCGGAATGTTGATGTTTTATAAGCGGAATATGTGGAAACTTTGGCTCCGTATTAAAATAATGAAAATGCTTTGTTTAATGAGAAAATCTCCTTCGCTATTTCCATTCGAGATTCCAGCAGAGTGGGTCTCTCTTCTTAATATAACATTTTTATTTTCATTTCATACTGAGTCAATTTTGCCAAGTTATTTGTTAAAAAAAAACTGTTTTTATTGGGTGGTTATTTTAATCTTTATATATTTTTTAGTTAAGTATTAATATATTATTAATATTTAAATCATTAACTTTGTGGTCAGACATGTTTACAAAACGTTATTTATGTTAGTATACAGGGTTATTTGGAAAACATGAATAACCTCGCAGGACTATATTTCTGCCATATGAGTCGAAAATGTTCAAGCTATCATCAATAGTTATGGAGATATGCGACATCAAAGTTTGCATTTTTTTTTCAATATTTCCAATTTATATATATCGATAACTCATATCGATTACGAAAAATTCATTCGTTTCATTACAAATTAAATTAACTGATAAAATCCCTGAAAAAAATCCAATTGGAATTCGAAGGTTTTTATTTTTTTATTTGACTTGTATCAAAGGGAATAAATTTTTCATACTCAATATAAGTTACTGTAATAATAGTCCAACGTTGTACAAAAAATAAGTCAGAAATATTGAGAAAAAAAATGCAAAATTTGATGTCGCATATCTCCTTAACTATTGATATTAGATCATAAAAACTTGAACATTTTCGACTCATAATCAAGGCAGGAATATAGTCCTGCGAGGTTATTAATGTTTTACAAATAACCCTGTATATCCACTTAAAATTACTTTTTTGTCTACCGGTTTCGAAACGTAACCAATTTCTTTGTCAGGACAACCACATCACTAGCATGTAAATATCACTACACACCACACCATAGTATTATGTACACAAAACACCTTCACAAAGTACTCTTCACATGCGTGTTACTCCAACTAAATTATCAGTCCTCTCTTTGATTTTAAATAATCAGGCAAGTTTTCGAGGTTTCGAGACGTAACCCATATCTTTGTCAGGACAACCACTACACTAGCATGTAAATATAACTACATAGCATTATTTACACAAAATACTCTTCACGTGCGTGTTACTCCAACTAAATTATCAGTCCTCTCTTTGATTTAAGATAATCAGTTTTCGAGTTTTCGAGGTTTCGAGACGTAACCCATCTCTTTGTCAGGACAACCACTACACTAGCATGTAAATATAACTACATAGCATTATTTACACAAAATACTCTTCACGTGCGTGTTACTCCAACTAAATTATCAGTCCTCTCTTTGATTTAAGATAATCAGGCAAGTTTTCGAGGTTTCGAGACGTAACCCATCTCTTTGTCAGGACAACTACTATACTAGCATGTAGATATAACTACATAGCATTATTTACACAAAATACTCTTCACGTGCGTGTTACTCCAACTAAATTATCAGTCCTCTCTTTGATTTAAAATAATCAGGCAAAACGCAAGATTTGTCATCACCCCTATAGACCCCGCCCCGTCTTCCTCTCTTCTCTTCTCAAATTCTTTATCCTTTTTGATAAGAAACTTAGTGCATGTTGGCCTTTATTAGAGAGTATTTTGTGAAGGTGTTGGTGTGAAAATAATACTACGGTTGTGTTGTGTAGTGTTGTGTATTTGTTAAAGTTGGTGTGTAAATAATACTTTGGCTGTGTTGTGTAGTGTGTAGTGATAGTAACATGCAAGTGTAGTTAGGTATCGAAACCGGTAGATAAAACAGTAAATTTTAGTGGCTATATATTTATTCAAATTAAATAACATTTTGTTCTTATTATTTATTTATGTATATTTTTTAAGTTAGGTATTTACATTTTATTATTTATAAGCTATTTTTAAAGATTTTTATGACACGTTTTTCCGCAAGACCTCCGAAAGAAAACCTTTAAATATTTCAACGTTTTTTCTGAGTTTTTCTTCGCGGGAAAGCGTGTCACGAAACAGCCTTAAACATAGAGCCAGTGAAAATTTCATAATGGTACTATTCATAATCCCTTACTGTGTATTCTATAAAGTATAAATAAATGTTTACCTCATCATTACCATGAAAAAGTGCTATAAACTTCTTTTTAAAAGTATTCTTTTAAAAATATTTTCTTGATAAATATATTTAATAGAACTTTTTGAAACCAAAGTACATTACTTCATATGTGTGCTTTTATAAAATCTTTATTTTGTTTAGCAAAGTCAGTTAATAAGCATAAAGATAATAACACAACATGTAGACATATAATTTAGAAGCCAGATTGATTAAAATGAATTCAAAATTGCACCTTAGAGATAGTTATTAGAGTAATTCACTCCCTTCAGGGAAAAATTTAAATAAAATAACAAGCACAAACATTAAGGGACTCGTCTGTCTGGAGATCCACTGCCGGCAGATACAACCACTACAATGATCTTAACTAATTATGTTACGTCTATAGAAATTTCACCATAACGGAAATCGCTAGTGAAAAATAAAAACAAGTACATAGCAGTCACAATCCAGTAGGAGACCCCAAGGAGTTTTTCCAGTGGGATATCCACACCCAATACAACCTCAGAAATACGACAAGTAGCATTGCTGAGGTCAGCGTTTACTATGGAGACAGCACCCTCATTACCAAGTTCTCAGGAGCAACTTCAATGTTATGTATGTGTATCAATCCTGATTGCTGATGGATGCGCGGGCCGACAGATGGCGTGTGAGCGAGACGGCCAGGAGTCTAAGCATGCTCGGGTTGAGAATCTGATGGTCGCGTAACGGTCAAATATATTGTATACAATATAAGGCATACGATAAGGTAATGAGGTCACTTAAAGTAAAACAAAGAACTTTTATCGAACCAATTTTAAAAAAAAACTTTTCCTACACCTTCGTTTTTTTCTACACTTTCCTACACTTTTCCTTTCCTACACTTTCTTCACGAAATTCCCAGTTCTGAAATCAGAACATATCCGCAAAAAATTTTTCATTAAAATAAAAACAAGATTTTTAAATAATTTCAATATTCCTAAAAAAAATCAGCAAAATTAAATATATTTAGAAACAAAGAATTTCAATAGCCTCCCCACAGAAATTAAGAAAATAACTGAGATCAAACAAATAAATAAGAAGTTTAATGAAGACTACAAAAACCACAATTACATTTTTTTAATACATACATATATATTACATATATTTGTGCATATCATGGATCGTATAGTGAAGCTAAAATGGTATTGGGTAGAGTTGTGAGGCAGGATGCCATAATATGGACTCTCAGAGTTCTGAAGTGGAGACCTTGAAAGACCTCAAAAGAGATGGGCTGACGATATAGTCGCTGTAGTGAAGAAGAAATGGCTACAAGAAGCCAATAAAAGGAAAGGATGTAAGGGTGTGGAAGAGGCCTATTTCCATTAGTAAAAAGATGAAGACTGAAGAAGAAGAAGAAGAAAAAATGTATTTATATAAATGTGTACGTCCATCTCCAAGCACAAGAGTTAGTCACTTTTTGGCGAGGTAAAGCGAATAAAACTTATGTATTAATTATATTTCTTAAAGGACTAAAATAAAATAAATTGTTATAAACTATAAATATTGTATCTATACTAATTCATATAGAGGTAAGGTTTGTAAGTTTGGATGTATGAAGTAATCTCCGAAACTACTCACCCGATTACAAAAACTTTTTCACCAATATTTAAATGGACTTTTACAGTGGATATACGCTATATATTATTCCGTTAAAAGAAGAGGGCTTTTCGTGGTGACCTATTTATACCCAAAATCGACAAAAAAATTTCGAGCGATGCATGTTTTACGAACGCTGCCTTAATGGTATGAGATATTTAAATACTTTCTAAAGAGAAGTTGTAAAACTGAAAAAATTCTATAAAAAAATCTGTAATTACATATATCTTTATTTTAATGTTAATACACAAATTGTTAAAATATGACTAAAAGTTACTGAAGATCAACGCGTGCAAAGGCGCGGGGGCGTAGCTACATTAAATTAATATAAATTGGGGAAGAATTTGTGAGATTCCGTGAGTTTTGCTAAAATCCCCGATATTCTAATGTAGAAGAAAATAACTCTTAAGAATTATAATTAAAAATTTTTTTTAAAAAAACAAAACGGATGACAATGACACCTGTAAAGCGCCCTTGAAGCATCTCTTAAGCAAAAACGGCGCTATATAAATTAATATAAACATAAATAAAAATATAAGTTTTAACTATCTTACCCCAAAATGCTACACATAGTTCTCGCACCAGTTTATTCATTGAAGTATTTATTGTGGCCGTACCTGTAACAAAAAAATATTCACTTTACAAGATGCTCGTTTTCAATAAGGCAATTTAATATACAAGAATAATAATGATAAAAGAAATAACAAAAAAAGGAATATCATAACCCAAAGAAAAGAAAACCTTTTGCATTTGTTTCTTGGAAGACTTTTTGAAGGATCTTCAGAGAGACTCGCAAAATTATTTTATTTTGTACACCATCAACACTTTGAAAGCATTTTTTTAATGAATCTAAAATATCAGTTACAATTTTCAGTTAACAGCGTTATTCGCCGTGTCAGTTTTCACTCAAGTATATGGGGTCTGAAAATATATTTTAAGAGCAAAGACCACATTTTTTAGAATACCCTTAAGATATTCACGATCACAGGCAGAACTCAATTCTTAAAGTAATATCTCTCGATTTAATTATAATTAGTGAGATCTTGAAAAGCAACGAAATCAAATTACCCATTGAAAAATAAGACACCTGTATATTAGAGATTCCATTTACTAGACATCATTAAGTTCTCGAGTATGGGGTAGTGAAATCTTAAAATATTTCAGTAGTTTCAAATGTAATAAAATTACTATTGATAATTCAAATACATTCACAATTAATAAATAAATGAAACATTGTAACGCCGACATATTTTATTCTCAAAATAATTCCATAGACGGCGCTAAAAAGGCTATCTACCTTTGATTGACAGCTAAGAAACTAGTGTCAAAGACTGCTCAGAGATGGTGCTAACCATAGTTACAACCCACACACGAAAGGTGTTTCGTATTATATCAAGTACCCCAAGGGTTCAGCCTAACTATATTAAGGGATGGAGCTACTATCGCCCGTAAAACATTAACGGAATATTAATAAAAATATTGAAATACTCCTGAACAAATAAGTTTTGGTAAGTTCTGCGTTTTTGTAAATGCAAGTCAGACATCGGTTAGAGATTCTTGTTGAACTTGAGTCCGAGCCTTTGGCCTTCGCTAGCTGGCTTTAAAAATGTAACTCATAGACAGCGGCGTGCAGTACATACAAGCAAAAAATCTGTGCATTATTAAAGATTCAGGGAAACAAATATTAATTAAATAATCCTTATCTTAAGAAAAAGTTGATTTAAAATTCTACCCGTAATTTGTCCTACGGCTAGAAGTTTTATTTTTGACGTTTCTGTTTAACGTGACGTATCTTTTTTTATCCGATCTAAAATTCTAGCCGTAATTCGTCCTACAGCTAGAAGTTTTATTTCCTACATTTCGGTGCTTAACTTCATGTCAATTCTTCATTTATCTCGCCTAAGAATTTGCTCCATAGACATAGTCAAGTCGAAAAAAAAGCCGTGTATTTTTAAGGCTGCAAGTTTTGTGTAATAGACAAGTAAATTTAGCGGGCTTCTTCGAAAGGTCCTATGCCAGGTGAAGACTACGCGCACGTCATCGCAGAAATGCTATTTTTTACAAATTCTACCCAAAACTTTCGGTATAAATTCTATTTGTCTTTTCTATGGTGAATCACCATCTGTCATATCATGATATCATAAAATGTTTGATTTATTTTTGTGAAATGAAAAGTGTATCTGAAATTAGTATTGTTCCCGATTTGATTATATATAAATCGTCTTCGAAATATATTGAAATTTTTTGCTGTATTAGCTATACCTATATAAAATATTTATTTATTTAGGAAATATTGTTTACAATACTTATTTTATAGTGCAGTTATTTTTGTGGATTGAAGCTACTCAAAATAGTTCATTATAGACAGTTAAAAATGTATATACCCTTATAGGTTTATGCGTATATATACATTTTTTTAATATAGGTGTATAGTCGGTCACAGCATAACCTAAATTTATACCCACTGCACGCCACTGCTCACAGAGGATCTAGTCTGCGGACCCAGTTGAGGAATCTGTAGTCACTCCAGTAGCGATGAAAGGACAGCAATCTACAAACGACCAGGTCTGGGAACCCAGCAGCAGAATCCGGGGTTGGTTGTAATACCGCAAGGCGTCGCTCTAGGCGCTTGCCGGCTTATCAGCAAGAGATCACCCACGCCCTGAGGAATGTACTCAATCGCTTGAGTGGATAGAACGCAGTCCGCGCGATAGCGTTATAACATATATTATAAAAAAAACATAAACAAATACTTAATTATTTGTCTTAATAGTTGTGCGTAAAATAAGTCGAAATTTCTGGTCACTTTAATATGGTTAAATTTTTATAAATTAGTACACTATTATATTTAAGTACATATGTAAGTATGTACATTAAGTAAATCACTCAATATCGGCTTTTGATGACTCAGAGGGGTAAAAAATGTTTTAATAGCCTTCTCAGTTGCTTTGATCTATAGAATTTTTTACGTAAATAGTTAAAATATACAAAATACGTTTAATATACACAGTACATTAATAGATAGTTATTTATTAAAATTTTCAAAAAAATAAAAACATACACACTATATTAGTAGTAATTACTTAGTTAAAAAAAATTACTTTCTAATTGTGTTACCTAATATTAATTAACAAATCCTCTAGACCACAATTCACAACAAAGAAATTTTCTTACACCTCTATTACTTTTCAGGATTTACAAGGAACTGATTTTATTTTGAAAGCAAAAAAATACAGATGTTTCGATTTATAATTTTCGCTGACAGATTAGTAAAAATACAACATATGTGCGGTATAAAAGCAAAGGAAGAAACATCCAAAAAAATTGCGTGTAGTCATCGAAAATTATTAATTTATAATGTACTGAATTCAAGATTGAATTGGAAATATAGCCTTTAAATTTATAGGAAACATGATTTTAGAGGCGACATTAAATCTATAATCCAGTATTTTTAAATTATTAACATTGGTGATTACATTCAAAACGTTTTTTTTTAAATATTGTTTTTATTTATTTTTTATTTTCATTTATTGGTTTTCTTACAGCCATATAATTAATCAATCTTGAAAAAAACAATAATTGATGTACAGAGTTTTGGGCCAATTACAAGAAAACACATATATACAATTGATAAAAAATAAGAAAAAACATGTCCAATAGTGAGTTTGTGTGAGTGTGTGTATTTGTGTGTTTATTTATTTATTTTGTTTTGGGAAAAGTTAACAGCAAAACAATCTTAAAAATTTTCCACTGAATTTAAAAATTTACTTTAACATACATTAATAGCGAATGGAGAGGGTGGAGGGGAATGTGGGACAGGAGTAGAAGGGAAGATATAATGTACAAATTAGTTTGGGTGCGGTAGTGTAGATATTGTTTGTTTTATGTTTCTTGTTGCCTTTGCTTTTATACCCCACATATTATTATATAATTTACTGGTACATAAATCAATTGACGCAATTTACACGGCTGCATCCATTTATCGGCTAATATAATTTTTTTCGATATTTTAAATTATCTGTGCCGATGATAAGACAAATCAGGAGGACATGAAGATACAAAATAAATTGTCTCCTTATATCCATTAGCATATTTGATAACTGAAACGACACAATAAATCATATCTAACAGAAACCACACTATACCGATGTCACGCAGCTAAATATGAATTTTTTTTTTTAAATTTTCCATCGATTTATAAGTATTACTCGTGTATTTTTCAAAATACTCGATTATTAAGTAATTAAAAATGGACGAATATCGAGACCTCGAATTGCAGACTTAACTTTACCGACGATCACTACTTAACTATGTATGTTGTTGAATTCGCAAAAATTTGATTTTTCTTTTGGTATCTTTAACCATCTGATTTACTCTACATTGTCGGATAATGTTAAAAAAAGTTTTAATTTTCCTTTGATATTTGCTTTGTTTGAAACGAAAAATCTTTTTTTTTACATTGTTCAATAATATAGAGTAATTTGGATGACTAAATATAGTAAAATAAGGAAAGAATTTTTGCAGATTCGACAGTAAACCTAGAGACCGCCGATATACCTAATAACAATCTAAATATTGCTGTATTTTTTAACTAATACACAACCTTTTGAAGGCACTACTCGCAATATGCCTCTGTACACGAAACCAACTTCGCAAGCTATTATTAAATTCGCCCCAACACTCGTTCAATCCGCCCCCGATTGCCGGATAAATAGAAATTTGCCCAATATCCGCTGAGAAAGATAAACAGTAATTGTGACATGTGCCGGATAGACGCGCGTTCTCCAGTCAACGAGTCGGCTATAAAATAAAACTACCTTTATAGGTTTTAAGATAGATGGCGATGTACCCCGTTCGAAGGCATCACCGGCTCAACCCTGCCTACCCGTACCACTAACTTGTTTCGTTTTTATTATTCAACCGAGCTGACGGAAGGCATTATTTATTAAATTTAGCAAAAAAATTGCAATTCAGTTTGAACAAATAAAGAGAGAGTGATTGAATCTCAAGATGTTGTGATTTATAATGTAATTAAGATATTTAATTTAAACCAAGCTTAGAGTATGACGTTTAAATTAGTATGTACCTAAATAATCCGTGGTATTGAGTAGTAGTCAGCCCGGTAGCAGCCAAATATTTGTTCGGGGATTTGATTTTTGTGTATGTCTTTGATTGATTAATTAATTTGGTTTTAAATTTCACAGAATTTAGTTCTGAAAAAAAATGCAAATTATAAGAATGTGTTATTGAATAGTATGTACCGTTTTAATTTTAGATAGGTAGTTCATTAATTTATAAATTTTGTATCTATATTACAGCACAGTATTTACTCATGTGTGCAATACTTTAAGAATGATAAATAAATTAATAAATTATTCCAAAACGATACCTCATATCCACATAACTCGTGACTGTGACGGTCAACAGATAATAAGATACAGATAATTTCATAATCACCAAAAACTATTTGTTCACAAAATTGACTATCAAAGGTAAATTTTTTCTTATTGAGGGCTTTACATTACTTAGAAAATGTATTGTTTAACCATCAATGTGTGAATTATTGCTATCTATGCGAGAAAAAGACACATTTATATGATCGCTTCACACTAGACAGTAATACAGCAACGTGTTTAACGCCAGTTGACGCATCGCTACAGAACACATCCTTGAAGTGTCATGACCAAAAAATTGACATGTAGCATTATTAAATTATTGACTTTTACTATTACAGATTTCTTATTCTTATCTCATAGGCTTATACCAAGCATGGATCTCCCCATGGACCATTGTGTGCATTTGAGCTTTCTTACACTTTTTTTTCTAAGGGTCATCGTTTCCACTACATAGGTCATTACTGGCAATATAATAATAATGAATAAAACACTTTTGAAACTTACTTTAAAACAGAAAAAAAATTAATTAAATTTACCAAGCTGCCGTGGCTAAATTGGATAACGCACCATTTCCAGATAGATTGAAGGTCCGTTGGTTTGAATCCCGGTAGCAGCTAAAATATTTTTTCGTTAATTTGATTTTCTGTATGTCTTTTCTAATTGATTAATAAATTTATTAATAATTCACAGAACTTTGTTCTGAAATTGCAACTTCACAAAAAATACGTGTTTTTTTTAATACATAATAATTTCAAAGCAAAGTAAGGGGGTTGAATTTCGAAAAAGAAAAATTTCCTTTTACAAAATATTAATTAAAATTTAACCTTGTCTAGAATAAAACCCACTTCTCGAAATGAAATTCTCCATGACCGCGCTGCGCTCAGGCACATTTTTACATGATTTTCAGATAGAAATAAATTTTCCTGAATTTAAATTAATGTTATTTTAATATGCAAATGAATGTATAAACCGATCCGCGTTATGGTAATGCAGACGGGATTCTGCGAAATAATTTCATCCAAATCCGATTATGGCACATGTGTTTCATTTCCAGTTTAAAAATGGAGAAGGGGCTTTTTAAACTTTATTTAAAGCAACCCTAGCGGCGCCGCGGTGAACGAAAATACGGGCAGATGAATACGAATGACAATACTATTATTATTCCAATTCCTGACGAATTTCCAATGAAATTTTATGAATACAATATGTATAAAAATTTTATTCGCGTCAATATACGCAGGGCTACCGCAGAAATTTTCGTCGCGACATAAAACTGATGAAACAATAAAAGATATTTATATGTAAGGGTATATAATCAAATTTATTACGTACCACGTTTTTATAACCACTTGAATTTACATAAATTTATCAGAATGGTTTCGGAAACAGTATTAAAAACATACAATTTTTACCATATGTTTACAAAATTTTATTATTAAAAATATTTTTTAATAATATTGTCACGGGATGATAGAATCTGAATGAATTTGATGTAGTCGACGATTTTATACCACTTCACACCTTAAAAACTAAATTGGAAATTGCTAGAAGGTTCTGGGATAGTCCAACGGATTCTGCAAACATCGAGCAAGTCTGTAAATGAGGGGACGCCGCGCTGTGCATAATTATTGTTATAACCTTAACCATTGCTAGTGCGTGTGTATTGCACCGATAGTTAATCAAGAACATACTTACCGACGTGTGAGAAGTGGTGATTAGTAAACATAGCGATACAAACCAGTTAACTAGAATTTCTAGATATGCGTAGAAGATTATGTCAAGTGCGAATTACAAAATTTAAAGTGAATTTAAAAACAGTGCCTCGATTAAATTCGTGTACAGTAACTTTGTGTAGTAAATTCAATTTTAAATTCATTTGCCTCCCACAGCCACGAACCTGCGACAATATTTTAAAAATAATAACAAATCTAGTAGAAACCTGACCAAAAAAATTAAGGACATAAATATCTTTATTAATTCGAATTAATAGTTAATTCGAACACTTTTAATATACAAAAGCCCAAATAATTCGTGCAAAAGAAGTTTTTTTCGATTTCTTAGAGTCTGAGTACCTACTCTACATACGGCTAGGCTACCTAATCTACAACCAAAAGTGCGTCAGCTATATAACTTTGACACTTTTACAAACTACTTATTATAATAAACGTCATGTGTAAATGCAAAAGAAGTAAGAAATATCTCATATTTTTAACGTGTCGTATTGCTTAAAAAAATTGATCGTTGTGTTAAACTTGTTTTGTTTGTATTTTTATTATTGCGCTATATTACTTAATTCCATTTCATTTTATATTATTTTTCATTATATATTCAAACTTTATATGTATATGCAAATTTATATAATTAAGCTACTTTCTTGTTATGAGTTCATACCTGTTCTCCTTCACTATACACGAGTCTCTGACTCTTATAGAGTAGTGATAAAAAATAACCAATAATAAAAAATATAATATATAGGTAAGTATTTATTCTTATGAAAGTGCTTTTTTTAAAATTTAACACTTCAATGTTTTAAAATTATTAATTTTTTCTTTGGTAGGATCAACATTAAGATATGGTATAAGATCGTGGGGCCTCTCCAGTAAATGAAATATAAAACCAATACAAAATCTTTAATCTGCCATTGTAAAAAAGATCGCAACCCTACAAGTTCATGAACAAAGACAAAATATTAAATTAATGTATACGTCGGTCAATATTATGCCAGTTCATGGGTTAATACTATTTCTACTGATTAAAGAAAATCACGAATGTGATATATACAAGAGGGTGGTTGGTCTTGGCAGAAACACAAGACGCGCTAAAAATCAAGCTTTGCTTGTTCCAAGAGGAACAAACAAATATGTTTCTTTGATCTCTAGGTGTTGTAGGTAGGTATGACGTAATGACGTAATGACGTTATCTATAGAATTTATTGTTACCTGTTCGTAAATTAATATCAACTCCGTGTTTAGAGAAGTAGGTACATGTAAATGTAGACACTTGTAATGAGAATGCAATGAGAACACTTGAATATTTGCTGCCCATGCTAATGAACGAACTGCAAGGTGCCTTTTCAACATGTCTGTCGACTCCTGCATCAGTGGTTGAATTCAGAAGGTGTTTGAAGTCAAACGATAAGGCCTATCTATGAAAAAATATTTGAATTGATGTGTATCATGCTAGAATTTGTGATGTTAAAAAAAGAAATAATATTGTAATACTAATTGTGAAAATGTAATAATATTTTAATATTATTTGTAATAATGAATCCTGCAGACAAACGTCTCTTAAAAAGTTTTTTGGGGCTAGTGATGTTCAAAAAAAATATATATATAGAAAATTAAAATATGTATAAAAAACTACGCCAAGAGGCGCTCACAGAAGCGAAACAGATCACAATACACCCAATCCCAACAGCAAATCACATAGTTTAGTTATGGCCTTGCCAGGAATCGAACCAAGAACGTGCCCACTGGGCTACGAAGGCCGTTATTCCTCTATTCCAGAAAAATTACAAATTCGTCGAAAGGTTAAAAGAAAGACTATACAGTGTAAATATTTATCACCCTGTTTTTGTTATCGAATCAACCAGTCAAAAAATATTCAAAATTATTTCCATCAATATTATGCCGAATACCATGTTGATGAGAATAAATAAAAATTGAGATAGGAATTAAAATACTGCCTATTTTCAAATACATAGAAAAAATCAATGGCATTATTTTCGAATCGTGGAAAATATTATTAATTCACTATATAAACCTACATATTTCTTTAAGGCTTTCACCATCTTGACATTTTCAAAAAATCTTTATTTGAATTCTATCTTATAATTTGAGGTTTTTAAAATAATTGAAGCCAACATTCATTCAAAAATTTTGAAAATTGTCCGAGTTATAGAGAATCGAAGCTAGTGTGAAAGGTGAATTTTTTAACGAATTTCATTATTAATTAAGGATAAATTATAGACATCTAATAAAGACGAAGCTAATTTATATACGAGAAAAGTCGAAAGAAGTCTCTTATACGATGGCTCAGGGCTTACAACCTGTATAAGCTGGCTTAAGTGATCACTCCACACTATGCAACGTTCCCCAATTCAATCGTAAGAACATTATCAAATTTTGAAATTTCGAATGTGTTCGAATCAAGATCCTTTCGTATATTACTGTGGTCTCTGCTAGTCATTTGTTGATTTTTTTTTTAAATTTACTAGTTAGTATACATAGCTTTCGTAACTAGTAATGATACCTCTTTATTTTATTTTTTAAATTGTTTTTTCAGTAATATTCCTTTTAAAATATTGTCACGTGTCATGGCTGCGGGAGGAATGAATGATTAATTAATTCTTCAAACTTACGAAGTCATTTAACACTATTAAATTAAACGCTTTTCTTTAATTTAAACTGTTTCGTAATTTATCACTCGTAAATATACACTTTATTATCGCTTAAACAGTTTATTCAATATTCACTAGAACATTCCATCCAGTTACCGCACGTATTATTCGCTTCGGTTTATTTCGCTACTTAGGAACTTTTATAGATTATTCGCTGTCGAATGATCGCTCGGTTGGCCACCCTGGCGTCCACAGCCCGCGGTTACCTACGCTGTCAAGCGCGCTATAACAGCAACTACTTACGCGCGGCCTGGCCGTATTTATATCCGTGTATCGAGGTACTTTGTACTTTCTGGCTTTTTCGAGTATTTAGGAGACGATTCTAGTGGCTTCTAAATTCTTGTAGATATTTCTCGAATGCCGTAGAACATTGTAGAGTGTTCTCGATTCATCGATAGTGTTGTGACAACTTCAAATAACTGTCACTTGGTAGGTGTGCGTCATTATTTTTAGCCTCGTTACAAAATAAAGATATTCTTTCGAATTAATACATATCTACTAGAATGCGCCTGAATATCAATACTTACATTTTTTATTTTTTTATTTATTATTAATTATTAATTTCATTATTCTTTTGCCTTTTTTGGCTACTTTTTATTTCAGACTGGTATAGAAAATATCTCTAAAACTATTAAGCCGACTATATTCAAATTTAGCGCACATCTTACTAATAATATTATCTATGATGTAGCGTCTATTACTGCTAATTGTTTATTATGAACTTTAAACTACGATTTTTTTAAAAAAAAATCTTTTTCCAACTGATCTCATTTGCACAAATATATTCTTCTTTTTTTGATCAGCTTCACAACATTAAAGACGTGACATCATTTACCAATACAATGTTTTTTTCATTTTCCTCAGCCCTGGCGCGTCACGGAGGAGGAGCTTTGCGAGACAGCACATAAGTCCGCCATTTTGAAATTTTAAAAATATGTATTAATGTTTTAATAAAAAATATTAACCAATATATACAATAATAGACCACGCGTATAAAAATAATATTATATATGCAATAGTAGTAGATAATAAGAATGTTCCAATTATCATTTGTCGCTGCTTCTTGGAGGCAGAGAAGAGGTTTTGTGTGGACATCTCGTCCTACTCTCATTCCCATGAGTGTCAGCGGGGCGGTGAGTACGGCCACTTTAGGAATAAAAAACGCCGAACATGGGTGGCGAAAGTGTAGGGCCGATATGGGAGCTATTGCTCATAGAACGGTCCTGGGAGTGTGGCGGCTCCCTTTTCTATGCAATAGTTTTTCAAGGTCAAAAAAAAATTTTTTTTTAATACATATTTAATATTTTCAAACTAAGCTAAAAGCCTGTGCCATAAAAATTGGACCAATTTGATGGTGTCCTGGAACGGGGCTCGAACCACCGATCATCAGATCACCAAGCAAGCGTCATGACTACGACACCATCAGGCAAGATGATGTAACCCTACATGAGAGAGTACGGTCATTATCTTTGGCTTTACCCAACCGAGTTTCTCCAGGGTATGCTTGGCTACAACAGTTTAGAGACTAGAAGGAATGTGTATCTGATTACGCATTTTTATCGATTGTTGCGTGTTATGATCGATAATCCTGAAATTATGCGGAGCATGGTTTGTACGTTCCCGATAATTTCCTAAGACAGCGTCAGCATAGATTGTTTCACATTCCAATATACAGGACCAACCTGCCAATGGTTATGCCTGCTGGAAGAGCTACTGCTATGCTGAACAACATTACTCTGGATGTCGATCTGTTCCATGTCTCTGAAAGGTTACTCCGAAGCAGGATTCTCCTACACCTTTGATGTGAATGATTTTATATATTATGTTTAACATTTGCTTTTGTTTATATATGCTTATATAATTCTAACTTATTATTACATGTACCAATTAAGTTTTGTATTTGTAATGTAAATTTTTATAAAAAATAAATAAATAAATTGAATTGAATTGAAACTCATTTAAACAATGAAGGGTGGGGATCGCATTGTCTTGGCTTCCATCTACTCCTGTCTTGTTTCTTCAGTTCTTCAGTTCTTGCCGACCAATCAAGAACCTATCTCTTTTCACATTATTTTGAAGCTAGGTATTTATCGGCTTATGTATCTTGCACGAGAGTATATGTATATAATAGATCCAATAATTTACCAAAAGTATCTTATGAAGACGTAAAGGATTCCGAAACCCGTTGTTTCAAATAAATTAACTAAAACGCTTACATAAAAAGCTCATTAAAAACTTGATTTTATCAAAATATATTTCACTATCCAAATATTTTCTGATTTAAATAACTACGCGTATCTACAAAATATAAATTGATGAATAATAATTATATACGTCATAAAAAGTTGAGATTTCCATAGCCCTGTACGTATCCGATATCCAAATTGTATTAAAATAATCTTGTGCGTAAGCACGACTCCACCTCTCTCCCTCCCTTTCTGCCACCCTGCAGGGCGGGGGTAAGCGTATTGTGTACAAGATTAATTCTAAACAAAACAAAAAATATAATGGGGGATTTTTCCCCCAAAGTTTGGCAAGAAAGAGTAAATAATAATTTACGTAATGACGCACGCGTGTATTGTAAATTAAGAATGAACAATGTTTTAACATATAACATGAATATTTTTAAATGTGGTGATAAAAGCGGACATTGAAAATCTCTTGAATAAATTAATGAATTGACAATGTTGACGAAATCATTGAATATACACTTACAAATGTTCTCAGATTTTCACGGCCACTCACATATCCACAGCAGTACTGATGATAGTCACTGCCATGGGAATACCATACCACGTAGTAAAACGCGACATAATGAAGATGGGACATGTAAGCATAGATTGATACATAAACAAAGTACCAGATTTACGGTTAAAGAAGTACTACGAATACCGAAGGTCATAAATAAGTATGGACAAAGAACACTAAAATATGTCGTACCAAAAATATTTAATAAAATGCCATGTCACGTCAAAAAAGACATTAATAAAAAGGGCAAAAGACAGAATTAATAAAAATATTACTAAATAAAAGACACTTATTTTGATTTTGATAATTTTTTGTATTGTTTCTTGTATTGTTATATTGTATTGTTGATTTTGTATTTGAGTTTATAAGATTTATGTACTTAATTCATATGTATGTATTCTGGTAACTATAATTTATTTATTACATCTACAGATAAATAAATGTCAATGATATGTTTTGTGGGTCTGATATGTAAAAATAAAAACAAATGATAAATAAATAAATAAATTTAAATAAAACTAAAAGTACTGCAAAAAACACAAACCTGAAATTACAAATTGATTCGAAAATATTGCATATTTTATAACCTTTCACGAATTATAATAAATAATACAATCTTTATTTTATTTTGTTTTATAAAAGTGTGCCGGACCACGTCCTGGCAACATCGGAGTAGCAAAAAGACCAACCGGCTACCAAGGCTGCGGCTTCATTCTGCCGCCCGCATCCTTTACGCGAACGACGCTTCCGTCGTTTTCATTTGAATTAATATTGTAACCGTAATTTTGTCACAAGTAAATCTTATACCCTTTGATCAACCATCTCTCTCACACACGAGTCTGCCAGATACCTGGTCAGCCACTTACACGATCAAACAACCGTAACTGGTTACTTGGTAACGTAGACGGTTAAAAGGTAATTGAACAAATGTATCTTATTTTACACTCTTATCTGGATCGTTCTTTGGAATATTTTTGTCCTAACAGTATATTAAATTATGCCATTTTCTCTTCTTCTTATGGTTCCATCTCATATCAGCGATCATTTTAGCGATAACGACTTTATTAACCACCGCACTCAGTCGAGTTATACTTTTACCAGTCCCTCAAAATACGCAGCCATGAGATGAGGCTTCTTCCCATGCCTATCTTACCACTTATTTTCCCCTGTATTTTACCCATAATGTATTCATGATACTCAAGTTTTCTTATTTCGATGGTCCGCAGTACTCCTCGCCGGAGGACTTCAACATTCGTTACTCTATCTGCCCAGAAAACTTTCAATATGCGTCTGTGGAGCCACACCCCCCAAGCCTCGACTTCGCGAATAAGTTCTTGGTTTGGTCTCCATACCTCTACCCCGTATATGAAAACGGAAAAATTATAACATCAAACCATAAGCCTACGTAAGAAAATAATGACCTTATTCTGAGAAATGCATTTTTTGCCATCTCTATTCGAGCTTCTTCTTGAAATGGATCCCAGTTCTAGTTCACCCATGCACCCAAGTAGGTACTTGTATTGTGTGACTCTTTCTAGTGATTTGTTTTTAATAGTTATATTTGGCGTCGGAAGTGATCTTTTTGACACTTTTAATAATTTAAATTTATCTTCAGGCCATACTTGTTAGGTGCTTCATTCACGCTTTTTACCAATATTTGAAGATCATGGGTATTTTCTGCAAATAGCACTGTATTGTATGCATATATTATATTGTTTAATGTTTTTCCATTCACCAATAAACCTATAGCTGTATAATCTAGGGCTTCCTTGAAAATTGACTCGGAGTACAGATTAAATAGCAGCGGTGATAAGATGCATCTCTGTCTTACACCACGCCTTATTTGGATGTCTTCACTCAGTGTGCCCTCAACTTTAGCACTAACTGATTGGTTCCAGTACAGATGTTTGATGATGCTGTAAATTATTCTAAAACTTTAAGATGTGTAAGTGTAATAACGTACTGAGAACTCTTTACAACTCCTTGGTGCGGAGTAGACTCGAGAGTGGCTCGATGATCCGGGGGCCACATGAGGGCAAGTATACTCTTATGGTGGAGAAAGTCCAAAAGAAGTTTCTGAGATATCTCTACAAGAGAGAGTACGGGCATTATCCTTGGCTTTATCCAACCGAGTTTCTCCAGGGTATGCTTGGCTACAATAGTTTAGAGACTAGAAGGAATGTGTATTGATTACACATTTTTATCGATTATTGCGCGGTATGATCGATAATCCTGAAATTATGCAGAGCATTGGTTTGTATGTTCCTGATAATTACACTAGACATCGTCAGCATAGATTGTTTCACATTCCAATATACAGGACCAACCTGCCGATGGTTATGCCTGTTGGAAGAGCCATAGCTATGCTGAACAACATCGCTTTGGGTATTGATATATTCCATGTGTCTGAGGGGGTTTTCCGAAGCGGGATTCTCCTACACCTTTGACCAGATTTTATGTTATTTTTTATTTATTAAATATTTTTATTTTGATATATACTTCCTAATATGTATGCCTTAAACATTTTGTTTATCATGTACATATTATCAATAAATAAATTGAATTGAATTGAATTGAATAAATGAACACACTTTAAGTTTTGGGTTATTAAGATTGAAGATAAAATAAAACGTTGATTTAAATAAATTCATCGAAAGATTTGGCATTTATTTGCGGGCCTTCGATAACGAATGTTTTGTTAATTCTATGTGAGCCCATATCGGCGATCCAGAGTGGGCGGTAATAAACAGGTTGAAATGCTTAAACTTTTAATCAGACTTCCATTGCAAATGAATTGGTTCGAATAGATTCGAGCGGTACAGGGCATGGGCGTTTCGAATCGCTTTGCCGGAGCGATTTCCAGGGATGGGAAAAGTTATTCGATTCGTACAAAGTGAAATGCCAGTGAGACGTAATGAAAGCAACTTCACTGATGAAGTTCTGATTGAAAAGAAAAGATTTTTTTTTAAGAGAAATGGCAATCTTTTTAAACGGGCTCGACGAGAAGTTTATTAATTTGTAGACTTATCTTGTCGGTATTCATCGCACTGGATTAGTCAATTATTCACAAAAAATTTTGCGATATTTATAATATATGTTCTTAGCTCCAACAGCTCATAAATAGTAGTTTATTCTATTTTTTTGACGATGGAAAGGTATTTCCGAAACATGTAGGTGTAATTAATCAAATAATTTTCACTCTCACTCACTCAACTTTCACTAACATACCACTTGATACTTTGTAGATACATAATAACTACCTTATGCAAATAAATACTACTGATTGAATTCGAAAAAATATTATAATTGTGTTCTATAACGCCACTCTGGGACAGGCGTAGCCTAGTAGAGTGGCATAATCCACAAATTAAACAAAACAAAAAAATGTGTAATTTATCTTATGTTCTATTGTTAAATTAGTATTAAGTACCTTTATTTGTAAACAAGGATTTTTTTTAAATAAAATAAAAAAAAATTTAAAAAAATTAAGTAGATTTATACAAATAATACAATCAATATTTTTTAGTAGTTTATTTGTCTGTATTTGCATAATCGCATAATATTTGCATAAACAAATATTTTCATAATCGAGATCATGGATTATTCCATGTCCCAAAATGCAGAACGGATGTAATGAATAGGCACACAGAACGCGTTGTTTACAACTTTTAAACGAATTGAGCAATCATATCAATGCATTTACTGATAGCATAACATAGAAGATCGCTTCTATGTAAACTTCTTACGTGCCTCAGAAATTACAAGATAAGTGGATCAATCTGTCGTGCAATTATTTTAAAAAGTATATAAATATATCGTCACGGGATCGTCACTGTGAGTGTCACATTTAAACCATTATTAATTACACCAAGTCACTGAACGCAAAATCAATTGGAGCACTGTTCTCGAATTCTCATTAAATGTTTCTAGAATCTTCGCTGCACTTTTTATCTATTTTCGTAATCGCACTAATTCTCACTCCTGAATAGCTTGTATCTCGTACACTGATGCATTTAATTGAAATCGCCTAGATTCGCGCTAGAAAAATTCTCGCTCGTCGGAAGGTACTTTCTTGATTTACTATCGCTGGATAGAAACATACGTCGCACGATTTCAATCTCTATGATAATAGTCCGCTGTCAACTCTGACACATACTGTGTGCGCAATAACCGGTTGATATTTCTAAAGGCTAATGTCGCATCGCGATGGTTACAAAATTCATTGGGTTGTTAAAGACCTTTGTAGAAGTCTCCAATTTACTTTTAAAAGGTATAGATCAGTGTACGCTGTTAAATCTATAATCCTTGTGATAATATAGTATATGGTTGGTGTCTTTGTTAGAATCACGATCGTTCAGGTTTGTCGCACCACCTGCGGGCAAGTACCAATTAGGTGATAACCTACTATTATTAAAGAGCCTTTCTAAAATGTAAAAATGTGATCTTGTACATCGGCATGGAGGGGTTAATATAATACTAAAAATAAAGATAATCTTTCCCCTATGTGTCTCATTTTACATCAAACTATACCGTGAATTTCTAATCGTTCTAGAGACAAGCGTTACCTTCAATTTTTTACGTGAAATTTATCTGAAACCCTCTCTTATTTAAACCAGATGCGTGGGAGTGTGAACATTCTATTTTTTTATTATAATAATACTATCAAAGAAAGATGGCTCTAATATAAGCATAAGATACTTATTCACGGAAATTTTATCAGAATACATTTTATAACATGAAAATCCCAAATGAACACATAACTTTGATGACAAGGTAATCATTGAATTCCACTCCTTATTCTTAGTTATTGGATGTTCCTGACATCTAAAAGAACACAGCAGGTTTCAATTTGACATTATTTCAAATCATCATTTTTTTGTAGAGAATAAACGTGTAACCTTTACGTGAGTTATATTTGCATGAGTGAGTTTATGCATGCCAAAGAAGTTCTAACGAGTGTATATAAGTATATGCACTCAATTTTTTTCCTTCATATTTCTTCCTCGTTGGTGTGGCTCAAAAATATTAAAAACTTGCAAGAATAGTCTTATTTATTAGGGTCCACCTGTAACGTTCCTATAAAATATTTTTAAATTACTTCTGTCGAACTGTTTTTAGCATTCTGAGAAAATTTTAACAGGGAAACACATTTTTATGATCATACGTTTTAAAAATAAATAATCAATTCATTGGTATCCTCAGTATTATATTTTTATATAAGAATTTGGCACTGAAATTAACTGGGGCATGTAGCTAAGATCACAGAACATTAACTTATTCTAACCTTTACCTGTACTAGGATCAGTACTAAACATCTACTTGTTTGTGTTTTCTGGGGTACCATGCCGCGCTTTTACGACCTTTCTGATCCCATTGCACGGTCCATCATCAGGGCTGGTAACATCAACCTTGATGATGGACCCTGCAATAGAATCCGACACGTCGGCCAGAACGGTCGTAAAAACACGGCATAATACCCCAGAAGACGCAAACCAATAATAACCAAACCAAACAATAAAGACAATATTTTTATTTTATTACTTAAGTCTCAAGAGTAACAGAATTTACCATCAACAGGTGAAGTATATTTAGTATTTAAATTTAACTATTTTCTTGTCGATGATACATTCTATAAAAATATGAAATTATTAATAAAATCACGTAGAGGTAATTTAGAAATCACCACGAATAATCTCTAAAACGTTAACGCCAAATCCATCATTAATATGATTTCTTAAATGCCTACACGATTATCTCCTATTTTTTTCCTATCAATCTTTTTCACAAGGAAAGGAGACCAATTTAAAGATCCTCGTAATCATTTTTTTGTCTGAAGCAGTCGGTGTGGAGGGTGGCTTTCAAGGCCACCCATTAACAACACTAAAGATAAATTTGAAGATTTTTTAATATGGAGAATTATATTGGCATTGTTCATCATTCAAGGTTAGTAAATATCTAACTAAACTAATTAACCCTCACGCCATTTCTCCGCAAGGGTAGGCAAAGAAAAATCAAACAATTTATTCTACTATCTTGGTACACCACTTTGGGGATTTACTACATACATACATCTTCTCATGCGTGCTCTACGGTTGTTGAAGCTTTTAACAGGGCCATCCTCCAATACTTGTAATGTCTGATCGTGCCAGGTCTTACGCGGATGCCCTCTATTCCTGTTGCCTCCAACACTAGCCTCATACATTTTCTTTACCATACTTTCCTCGCTCATACGTTATACATGATCAAACCATCTCAGCACTTCTTTCTTTATTCTATCCACTTCTATCTGCGCCACAGCGAGCATTACATTCACTTATAAATCGTGCATTCCTCAGTCTATCGACCAAAGACTTGCCACACAAGCGCCTTAGTGACCGCATTCAATCCACTTTCATTTCTTCTTTGCCAATTCTAGGCTTCACTTCCAAACATCACAGTTGGCTCTTGAAGCCATTAGGTACCGCTTGTCTTGCTTCTTTTGACTGATTTTTAAAGACCATAACTGCATTCAGAGTGCCATTTACTTTGTTACCCGCAGTCACTCTCCTTTCTATATCGTTCTCAGTCTTGCCGTCTACTACACATACTTCCTAGATACACAAACTTCAGATAAAATTAAATACTCAGGAATTATTATAGACAAGAACCTATAATGAAATGATCAAAATTAATATTTCGAAATTTTCATCATTAACTTTGTGGAAGTTAATTGTAAGTAACTATGAATAAAACACAACGTTGTTTACTTCACACAGTGACACTTTAATTAAACAAATTAACTGAAACGTTTTCGATTTCGAACCTAAAACATCGAAATAATAGTGGAGTTTATAAAATTAACTATGGGATCTGCTAATCATGCTACTAGGAGAAACCGGACGAAAAATAAAAACGCGAATAGATGAATATTTCAAAGGGATAAAAAAATTATATATTAATTCAGAGATGGCAGACTATGTGAGATCAGAGGGACATCACTTCAAATATGATAACGTGGAGGTGTTGCATGTATGTAAAAAAGAAAATAAATTGGATATCTTGGAAAATATAGAAATTCATTTAAATAATGATAAGGCCCTAAACATACAAACACCACTTATTACATCCCCCCTTCTAACCATACTAGCCCCTCCCAGCAACCACTTTCACTTTCCGCCTGCCCCTCCCCCGCTCCCGACAACTCCCGCCCCTATGTAGTAGATAAAATGTCTTCTAGTCTTAAGTTAGTATATTACTGAAGATGATGCAGTAAGCATCGAAAACGTTTTAATTAATTTGTTTAATTAAAGTGTCGTTGTGTGAAGAAAACAACGTTGTGTTTTGATCAAAATTAGAAAAAATCTTTCCTAAATAAGAAAACTAATTTACATTTAGTTTCCAATCCGAAACATTATGTCAATAGAAAACTTAACTTCAGTTTACCACGCTATAGTGCAAGCAACTCTCCAATATGGAGCTGGGGAGCGGCATACAAAAGAAACCTACTCCCGATCGAATGTGTACAATGTGTACATCTAATAATCAAAATCATATTATTAAAACAATTTATCCAATAAACCTCATTTTCGAAAAATTTATTATAAGTGTATAAAACAATTTGAGAAAGACGCTAAATATATTGCAAGAGACATCTGTAGTTTTTTCCATGAACTATATTTTATATAAATTATATTTTATGGTGGGATATTAAGCGGTATTATTTTTAATGTAGATAGGTAGGTATATAGATATTCCTCTGAATTTAAAATTGATTCAAAACAAAATAGAGAAGTGCACAGGGAATAGATGCATTGATCAATATTCCTAAGCTTAAGATCTTACTTTAAAAAATAGGACTAATTTGTTGGTTTAGACAAGCATCTAAATCACTAAATATGGTTTCAAAAATATCTGTACAATTTTAAATTTATTTTAACACATTACAATGATATATAATATTAACATCATCACATGAATCTTTTTCGTTTTTATCTCCACCATTTGAGCATTTATCATCTGTTAACCAGCTTTCAAGTCCTACTACCGCAGTCAACCACCATTTAACAAATTGTGTCCGGATGCCCTAGGCAGATTTAGGTGAAAATGTTTCGATCCACTACGTGGTCCAGACCTTGCTCTTAAAGATATTTTATTATACCTACACATTAAGAGCCTCTAGTGGGAAAATTTTTCAAAAATTAATTTGAAATATTGACGGTCCCTACGTATGTCGAATCTGCAAAAAATCGTTTTTCGTTTTACTATCTTAAACCATCCGATTTACTTCTACTTATATCTACGTATAAAGTTAAAAAAGTTTAATTTTCCTTTAGTATGCTTTGTTTGAAAAGAATTTTTTTTTTTTTTTAATATCATCCGAAAATATACCTAGAGTAGGTTGGATAATTGCAGATAGTAAAATAATTTTGCAGATTCAACAGTATACTTACGTAAAGAACGTAGATATTTAATTTAACTTTAATTTTTAATTTTTTTTTAATTTATTAAATATTTGTAGCACAGCAAAGGAGCATAGAAAACATTAATATAATATAGATGGCCAATTATAGGTCTCCACTTTTAGAAATATGTTAATAATGATAAATATATTATGAAATAAACTAAGGCATGTTAAGAATAATATAACAAGAAGAAATTAAAATTTAAAAAAATAAAAAGAGACTTAATTATTAGCAGAAAAGCTTAGGCATGTTAAGAATAATACAAGAAAGAATAAAAAATTTAAACAAGAGAAAAAGAGACTTAATTAGTAAGCAAAAAAATGTAGGCATGTTAAGAATAATACAACAAGAAAGAATAAAAAAAATAAACAAGAGAAATAGAGACTTATATACGAGTTTTGTCAATAATTATCGATATATATTGTAAAGAGGCTAGAAAGAATCATGCACTTCTGTCAAGTGACAGTTGTTTGAAGTTGGTACAATACTACCGAAGGGTCTAGAATTACTTACAACTTTCGAGAGACGTCTGTTACTTTCCAGGAACATCTGGAAGTTACAAAAACGAGTAAACACTGGATACGTCTAGATAACAGCATAAGCCAATATAAATGTGGCACACGGGAGTAAGGAGTGAGTTATTTTTGGGCGTGCGCGTTTGGTTTGACAGGCGATAACAAAGCGAAAGCGGTCTCGAGTTGTGAGCCAAGCCGGCCAAGCGAGCGGTAGTGGCAAATTGCGAGAGGCCAGTGATGCCAAGCGAGTGATAATTCGACAGCGATATTCTGTAAAGTTCTTACGTAGCGAAATAAACCGAAACGAAATTAAAAAGTGCGGAAATCGGATGGAATATTCTAGTGAATAGTGAATAAAATGTTAAAGTGAATATATAGTGTCTATTTACGAGTGTTAAAAGCCTTACATTTAATAGTGATAAGTGACCTTGTACGTTTGAACAATTAATTATTCAGTTATCAATAAATCCTGTATTAAACCTAGCGTTTTCATTAATTCCTCCTACAGCCAGGACACGTGAAAATATGTATATGTAAAGCAAAATATGTATATGTATACACAAATTGATAAAATATGACTAAAAGTTACTCAAAATTTACGGGTGCGAAACCGCACGGTTAAGCTAGTATTTGATACGTACAATTTATTCTAAATTTATTATCAAACCACGTTTATCTTTTTTTACAATTTCTTCGATAAATTATATGTTGATACGCTTCTCTTTCACGAAATGAGGTTTATGAAAAATTGTTATTGAAATGTTAACTTTTCTCCTGCGGCATTGATGGAGACGTTGCTCATGATATTAAAAGGTTTTTTATATCTCTTTGCTAAATTTAGTGAAAAGTATCCGTCAATTCGCTCGAAAACAGCGGCCGGCCATTAATTTAAATTACAACGCGAAGGCCGGCGGATCAACTGAAACTTCTTTTTGTACAGCGCTGAAGAGAATGTATCGCAGTAATGAAAGATTAATGTACGCGGTGGTTTATTGTGAACATTCCATTGTAGAATACTAAATACGAAATTGCGTGATTTAATACAATATGGTCTATTGAATATGAATCACGAAACAACACACCCCGGGTAATGTAATAGGTTCTACAGATTATTCTGACACACCTTAAAATATTACATGGAGAAATATTATAATACGCTCTCACGAGATGGTAGAGGCGGTAATAATTGCACATAATCAGCACTGTACGCATTTTACAACGAATTGGAAATTGCTAAAATGGCCTGGAATGGTTTTCTGGATTCTGGAAGCATCGCGAGCAACATTTACTTTAAAAAACATATATTGAATACGCATCATGAAACGACACACCTCGGTAATTAGATAGGTAGGTATTACAGATAATTCAGACATACCTTAAAATATCAGCACTTTACGCATTGTACAACGAATTAGAAATTGCTAGAATTATCTGGAATGGTTCGCTGGATTCTGGAAGCATCGCAAGCAACATTTACTTTAAAAACCATCTATTGAATACGAGTCATGGATCGACACACCCCGGGTAATGTGATAGGTACTACAGATTATTCTGGCACACCTTAAAATATTACGTGGAAAAATGTTATAATACACTCTCACGAGATGGTAGAAGCGTAATAATTGAACATAATCAGCACTGTACACATTTTACAACGAATTGAAAGTTGCTAGAATGACCTGGGATGGTTCACTGGATTCCGGAAGCATCGCGAGCAACATTTACTTTAAAAACCATACATTGAATACGTATCATGGAACGACACACCTCGGGTAATGTTATAGGTACTACAGATTATATTATATTAAATATTACACGAAGAAATATTATAATATACTCTCACGAGATGGTGGAAGCGGAAGGAATTGCATATAATCAAGTATTTTACAGAACTCTATGCCTTTTACAACGAATTGGAAATTACTAGAATGGCCTGGAATTGTTCGCTGGATTCCGGAAGCATCGCAAACAACATTTATTACTTTAAAAACCATCTACTGAATATGAGTCATGGAAAGACACACCCCGGGTAATGTGATAGGTACTGCAGATTATTCTGGCACACCTTAAAATATAACACGAAGAAATATTATAATATACTCTCACGAGATGGTGGAAGCGGAAGGAATTGCATGTAATCAAGGATTTTACAGAACTCTATGCCTTTTACAATGAATTGGAAATTGCTAGAATGACCTGGGATGGTTCGCTGGATTTCAGAAGCATCGCAAGCAACATTTACTTTAAAAACCAACTATCGCATATGAGCCATGGAACGACACACTTTGGTTATGTGAGAGGAACTACAGATTATTTTGGCACACTGATAATTATTAATACATTTTTTTTTATTAACGCCCTACAGGCTATTACAAACAATTAAATAAAGTGTACATTTATATAATAAATACTGTAAATGAAAATTAAATGATTGCTTAAGAAATTTATTTATTTATTTATTTAATATTCATGGAAGACTACCAGCACAACAAAGAAGCATAGAAAACATTGATATAATATAGATGGCCGATTACAGGTCTCCACATTTAGAAATATGTTAGTAATGATAAATATTTATAAATTAAACTAAGGCATGTTAAAAATTATGTAACAAGAAAGAATAAAAAATTTAAACAAAAGAAAAAGAAACTTAATTATTAGCAGAAAAACACAGGCATGTTAAAAAAATAATACAAAAGAATGAACAAGAGAAAAAGAGACTTAATTATTAAGTAGCAAAAAAATTCCGCACTCAAAATTTTTCTTAAAACTTAGGCAATCAATAAAAAAATAATGGCGTGTGAATATAAATAAATAAATAAATAATAATAATAATAACATAAAGTGGAAAGCAAATACTTAAAATACAAATACAAATTAATAAAGATGAATATTAGGTCCTTACATATGAAATTGGCGTTTAGTATGGGAGGAACATAAAGCCGATTTTTTTTTATTATAATATATTTATTTAATCAAAGTATGTACCATTGCTATCTATGCACTTTTGCCATCTCATAGGTAGTTCATCGATCCCTTTACTAAAAAAACCATTCGGACGGGAATCAATAAAATCTTTGAAGGCGTTTGGACTGCCCCATCGGAGTTGAATTTTTTCCTTTGCAAGAAGTTATCCAAATTTCGAAAAAAATGGTAATCTGTTGGGGCAAGGTCCGGAGAGTACGGTGGATGTCTTAGACATTCCAATTGAAGCTCCTCTAATTTGGTTGCCGTCTGTTGTGCAGTGTGTGGTCTAGCGTTATCATGAAGCAGCAGTGGCCTAGAGCGATTAACCAGCCTCGGTTGTTTAGCAGCTAGCTTTTCCATCATGGTTTGCAGTTGCTGACAATAGACATCTGCCGTAATCGTCTGGCCATATTTAAGAACGCTGTAGTGAACGACACCAGCACTAGTCCACCAAACGCTCACAAGTAACTTTTTTGGAGTCAATTTTCGCTTGGGGCATGGTTTGGCTGGTTCGGCAGGGTTCAGCCATTGCGATGAGCGCTTCCGATTATCGTACAGAATCCACTTTTCATCACAGCTAATGATTCGATTTAAAATCCCTTCATTATTGTGCCGTTTGAGTAATGCAACGCAGCAGTCAACGCGCGTTTGTTGATTTGCTTCACTCAATTCGTGAGGTACCCACCTTTCAAGCTTTTTCACCTTACCAATTTGCTTCAAATGGATTAAAACAGTTTTATCACTAACACCGCAGCCTGCAGCTAACTCGGATGTGGTTTGCGATGGATCCGCTTCCACAATAGCCTTCAATACTTCATTATCAACGTTGGTCTCCGGCCGTCCACGGGGCTTGTTCTGCAGGTCGAAATTTCCAGAACGAAAACGTTGGAACCAAAAACGCACTGTGTTTTCTTTTGCGGCACCGTCGCCATACACATCATTAATCCTTCGAACCGTTTCTGCAGCACTGGTGCCACGGTGGAACTCGTACTCGTAAATAACGCGATATTTCAAGTTTTTCATTTTGTTAACTGAGTGACGCAAAGAATAAAACAATTGAGGAAAAAACAAATGAATTATAATTTTCAAAACACAAATACATGAGTAAATAGCTGTATAAATTTGGATTTGGAATTCCTAACCAAAGAGAAGATATTTGAGATCAAATTTGCCAGTACGGCAAAACGCCAATTTCATATGTAAGGACCTAATATAATAGAAAGTTAAAAGTAAAAAGCAAGTAAATAAGAAAGGCAAAAGCTTAAGAAAAGCGTCATATAATAAAAATTCAAAAAAATAATAATAATAATATAGTACCTGAGGAATGTAATACTTGAGGAAATATTTAAACATAATCCCACGAGCTGCAGGAATCAGAAGGAATTGCACATAATCGAACCGAACGATACACCCTGGAACAGATAATTGTCTGTAATAATTTTCAGGCACACCTTAAAATATGAGAAACTATCATAGTTTACTCTCACGAGATGCTAGAAACTCGTTATAATTTTATATTTATTTGCGCCATCCGATATTTCTTTATAAGTGACGGACATTTTTACATGGATGCTAATATTTTTTCCTCTTGTACCTCATCATTATTTAAGTCATCAGGTAGCGTAAGTGACGGATGTTGTTACATGGATACTGTTTTTTTCCTCTTATACCTTATCATTATTTGCGTCATCTGGTAGCGTTAGTGATGGACATTATTTCATAGTGAATTATGCATTTCTTTCGCTTTTTATACATTACTAGCTGTAACCCGTCAAAAATGACGGTACTTTTAAATGTCAATTCCTAAGGAATAAGTATTTATTTATTTTATTTAAAAAAAATTGTTCGTAAAAAAATGTACTATAAAAAAGTTACGGACGTTATACGAAGTTACGGGGACAGACGGACGGACGGACGAACGGACGGAGAGAAGGACAGACAGATAACGAAATTATTGTAATTGGGATTATTTAAACCTCATCATTATTTGCGCCATCTGGTATTGTTAGTGACTAACTTTTTTACATAGATTTTTTTTTCTATTTAAATTATTTTTTTAATAAATACATTTTTTTACAAGGGAGTGACAGTTACTTATGAATGAATGTTTCTCTACTACGTTATAATTATGCATATTTTATTCCTTTTACACCTAATTATTGGTTACTTCATCATTATTTGCGCCATCTGACAAACACGTGCACGCGCAGGATGTTTACACATTTTTTTGTGTTTGATATATTTGTTGTACGGTATTGAATCAAACTGTCGAATCTTGAAAATTTATATTTGCCCCAAATACAAAATATCGCGAGAAAAATCGATAAATTAATATCGCCACACAAAGTGCAATAATCACCGATCTATCATAAACCATGCGAAGCCTCTTTCTCCGGCCCCCCGACCGTTTTCCGCAGCATAGAGCCTTTCGAAATTTATCGTCGGCCATGATGCTTTTTATAATAAAAATTCCAGCATCCGTGATTTATTGGTATCGCATTTTCCCGCGTTTTTTGGCCAAAACCAAAACCTCCGTAAGACGACGCTTCCTCACGATAAATTGGGTTATCATTTTTGATTTATGCAGCGAATGTGTCGGCTGAGACTGAAGAGATACCGTGTAATACTAACCATCTTTTTTGCTCAATATTCCTGGAATCGTCACATTCATTCCCTTATCTGAGGCTGTAGAGGTATGCAGGGTACGATTTATAGAGGTTTAGAAGGGATGAGGCACGGTCCCCTCATCATGAATGAAATGAACCTCGGACTCTTTCGGGAGTTGGTTCGGGTGTGGGTGTCGCGGTGGGAACTGCTTTTTGTGTGATTTTCTGTAAGACTGTGGCATCCCGTGACTAAAATCTTTGTGTGATCTGTACTGTCCCTCCTGTGTAGGGAGTGGATAGCTTTCTTTTCTCTCCATGTCTCCTAGCAGTGTCTCTCCCACTGAACCCTTCATTTTTCCTGGTCGTGTGTGGTTGCTTCTACCTCTTCTTTTGGTTCAAAATTCCTGGAATCGTCACGTTCATTCCCTTATCTGAGGCAGTAAACGTATGCAGGGTATAAGGTATAGATGTATGAGGGTTTAAAAGGCATGAGGCATGGTTTCCCATGAAACTGTGACCTCATCATGAATGAAAGGAAACTCGGACTCTTTTGGTTGTTGGGTGTCGAGGACGAAACTGCTTAGTGGGTGATTTGCTGTAGGGCTGTGGATTTTTGTGGCGTCTCGTGACTGAACTGTTTGTGTGATCTGTACTGTCCCTCCTCTGTAGGGAGTGGATAGCTTTTTTTTCTATCCATGTCCCCTCGCTGGCCCTCTCCTACTGAACCCTATTTTTCCCTGGTCTTACCTTTTTTTTTTTTTTCGATATAACTAATCTTAAATGCTTTATTTTTCTCTATAATTAGATATGTTTGCTAATCAACTTTTTTCCTTCTTGCCTGCCCTTATAAATTGTATGTTTATGATTTATTTTTGTTTGCTGTATTTTGTATAGGTAGATATGTTTGCTGATCAACTTTTTTTCTTCTTGCCTGCCCTTATAAGCTGTATGTTTATGATTTATTTTAAGCCGTTTTTTTCTTTTATTTTCCTTGTTGCAGATATGCTAGACCACGAAATATCTTTTTATTGTATTATTTTAATTATGTTTAGTATATTAGTTCATTTATTATTAATTTTTTTTATTACAGACATACTGACTTGACATTTGTCAGACTGAGATAAATCTTTTTTACTTCCATACATGTTTCTCATATACATAGCTTCGTCTCTGTGAGACTTCTGTAATTCATCTTAATTAAAAGGTATACACATTCGATGTCATCTCATAACCATATAATGGTTTTATCGCAAGCAGTTTTGAAGGCAGCTACCATAAACACGAAAGGATAATCGGAAAGGTCCTTTTTTGAAACATTTACGTGTCAAATTTTCGTGATGCAGAAAAGATATCAAATCCCAATTAAACTTTTCGCCTCTCAATTATAATTCTATGCCGAAAAGTGGGTGTTTTTTTCCATTTGATTAATGGGTCTGTCGGGGGGAGAAATCTCATTTGCCGAAAATTATCACTTTGCGAAAGAAAATTATATATATTTTTGTCTCCAGTTACCATCAGCGGGGAACCTTTTCCGAAAAAATATCAGTGATGGAATAATGATATAAAATAAATTACAACATGCCATTAGCAAAAGCGCTATTAGTTATGCGAAAATATATAATAGATATATTATAAATGTAAGGTTTCCATTAAAAAACAATCATGCTAATGAACTAACTATTTTAGCTTTGTTAGCGACTTTTTATGTAAGTTTAGAAGGACCTTTCAAATAGATTCCCTTCTTTAATAAGGCAACAAATCGATCTTTTATGACTGCACTATATAAAATTGAGTTCTGAGTTAAGTATGCAGAGTTGTTCTTTAGATACATATCTAGCAAGGAAAAATTGGATGAGCAGAAAATGTAATAAAATATAAATGACAATTAATTATTTGATAAATTTAGCAATTAACAATGATATTAGTCAAATTGGTTCAACGTTTTTATGCGAAAAAAAACTGCCGGTTCAAAAATTAGATAAAAATAACAAAGGCTTTAAGAGATATTTCGTAAACAAACGAAATTCCCAAATTTTGTTTCAACTCTCCTGATAACCTGCAGTTTTTGACTCATCTCCTGTCGTGGGTAGCTTAAGTGATCGCTTTACACAATGCAACGTTCCCCGATTCCACGTTCCATCCGAGAACAACCACACATCTATCAAATTCTGAATGTTGTGTATATATATATATATGTATACATTTTTTTAGGAACATATTTTTACATTTGAAAAAACTATGCTTTCACCATCTAAGGTTAAAAAATGTTGCACTACTCACTACCATGAAACAGTATAAAGTACGGATGTTGCCACTGGTTAGCTTCGAATCTGTGAGGCATCATTAATTTATCTTAATTTATGATTATCCTTCTAAATCCAGTAAT
This sequence comes from Agrypnia vestita, assembly GCA_016648135.1. Taxonomy (NCBI): domain Eukaryota; kingdom Metazoa; phylum Arthropoda; class Insecta; order Trichoptera; family Phryganeidae; genus Agrypnia; species Agrypnia vestita. The sequence continues at coordinate 83,177 of JADDOH010011604.1, forward strand.
TGTGTTCTAAGAACATACCAATAAAAAAAAAGTTACCTTATCCTCGTAGCTACTTTAAAAATAACATTATTTATGGGACGATATAAGGTACACACATTTTCTGAGAACTGGTATAGTAGTTACACTTCTCGCGTCAGTTCTGCTCAGCAAAACATCCCGTGGGTTTAAATGAAACAAACCCTGTCACAAGCAATATTTTTCCCGTACTAATTTAGACTGTTACAGAAAAAATAATATATACTGTTACGTAAACAGCTATGCAAAAATCAGTACTGGACATCTCTTTTGAGAGACGAAAAGAAAGATATGAGGCCAAACCAGCTTAAATATGTAGGTTGAATCTCATAATAGCGGGAATCACTGTGGGAAAGTATGGAGAGGGGATATTTTTAGATGGTTCTTAAGGATTCTAGTGGTAACTATTATCTACCCTTACAACACGGGTATATCAACTAATAATTAGATATTTTTTCGCCAATTAGCTCTCCTATTGATCCAGAAGACGGCTCGACCATAATCTCTTGGACATTTTTTATTGCAATTCGGAGTATGCTTAGGTTTCATAATTTTAATTTAAATGACACTTTCGGAATATGACGCTTTTATTTAAAAAATGAAAATCGTCAAATCGTGACTGGAATAAATCAACTACGAATTAGTCATTCGATATGACAGCTTAAAAGGCTTTTTCAAACAAATTGATAATTGAATTATGGTTCTACGTTTTCAACATACAAAGCCGCTAAATATGGTCTTGTGCCTTATAAAAAGGCTTAATGGTTAAACTTTAGAACTACTGTTGATTATTTTTTTTGGATTTAGCGTTTCCAGCTTATATTTTGGAACCCATTAAGATTTATGTTGCTAATTAATCTAAAGTTTACTATGTGCGCATATATCTATACATCTCTGATAGTGAAACTTATTCCTAATTAAAATTCCTATTTAACTGTAATTTTGGATATTTTATACGCACCGTATGTATTATCGAGAAGCGTCATCAGGAGGACGATCTTTACTCGCGGAGGTGGAGGTCGGACTGATTAAAGGTGCTGCTTTCTAGGGCATAAATTGTATGCACTTTGTTGTGGAGTGTTCTCTACTTCTACAATAGAGGTCGCCAGTGTGCAATATGTACTAGTTACGTCGGCGGATTTTACTGCGACTTCTCTCAAGGGTTGAATCAGTGTCATTAGAACAGGGCGCCAAATACTTGATAGTTTGTAACTGTCATCTCTATTGAAATTGAGATGTTTGTATATTTCAATGGACTCCTCACTAATCTGGGTATAAGGTGCGGTTCTGTTGATAAGATTTTTGTCTTGTCAAATCTGATGAAGTGACAGATTCCTTTTGGATGCATGTTCGCAGATTCGATGCATTTGTATGCAGTTCGAAACGTCGAGATTCGCTTCTCGGTAATACATACGGTGCGTATAAAATATCCGAAATTACAGTTAAATATGTCTAACGACCGTAATAACAACCTTAACTCTTTAAAAACTAATTCCTGTTCAAAAATAGACAACTCAAACCAAACGCCAAACAAAACTATTTTTTCTATAGAGCCTCCCTGTACTTACATTTTAAGGAGCTCAATACCACAATTTATGTGATTAAATCAAGTTATATCGATCTTCTTCTTGTTATGGTGCCATGCCATGAACATATATTTTTATTTTTTCAACTACTTTTATATATTTTTTTTATTCACTATGCAATTTACATCATTTTTGTAATGTCTATAATATAGAATAAACACTATTATTAAATTTGTTAATGATTAATTATTACTACTACTTATTTTTTATTGCCACTAATATTTATTCATATAATAACTGCTTTATATAAATAATAAATATTCTTGCAGATATACTGTAGCTACTGAAAGAGCACTGTCTGCTATAATACAGTAAAATAGTAGTATAGCAGGCAGGGCATCAAATTATTTTAGTGTTTACTTTACTGCCAAGACTCTCAGTAACAATTAAAGATGGTTATATATTTTTGTAAACACTATAAAATGTAGTCACCTGTAAATGTGAAATAAATCTAAAAAATTACCACCATTAATTACCACCGCACGGAACAACTGAGTTGAGTTACACTTATACCAGTCCCACAAGTTGCGCAGCCATGAGATGCGGCATCTTTCTACGCTTCCTAAACTCGAAATAATACTTTTTTTACTGTAAATAATGCGATTTTTATAACCAAATTAATTAATTAGAAAGACATACAGAAAAATGAAATCCGCGAAAAAATATTTGGCTCCTACTGGGATTTGAACCACGGATCTCCTCCTATCCGGGGAAGGCGCGTTATCCAATTACGCTATGGTGACCTTGTAAATTTCCGTTAATATATCGAGCTTACCTGTAAGTCTCATTTTATTAATTGATAAATAGGAGGAGATCCGTGGTTCGAATCCCGGTACCAGCCAAATATTTTTTCGTGAATTTAATTTGTCCGTATGTCTTTCTAATTGAAAATTAATTTTGTTTTAAATTTCACAGTACTTCGTACTGAAAAAGTTGCCACTTCATAATAAGAATATGTTCTTGAATATAATTTGATTTTCATTCAAGACGTTAAGTATTTTTCAATAACAGAGTTTATATTATAAATATGTAAACCACACCTCTGCATTAACGATCACCAATCGTGACGTTAAGTATCTGAGTGTACTTGGCATTCAAATATCTTTAGAGAAAATGCATCAGCGCTTATTATAATAATGATGAATAGATGATGCCACTCATCGAACATTGTGATGGTTCTAACCGTGTTTATATAATTCAAGATCACACAAAACGAATGACGAATCTAACCTTTACTTAAGTGATTAATAGAATCAATATAACATTTTTGGCAGAGTTGCGTTAAATGGCTGATGGTCCTCAGTTTTTTAATGTGAGGAAAAAGTTATTTTCTACCAATGGAGTAATCCAGCCTGTCTTTACATCACGTGCGGTAAACAATTGAGAAAAGCAACGGATATGCAAGTATATTCATAAGACTTGAATATAAATAGTTAAAGATTAAAAAAAAAATAGTGCACATTCGGCGATATATGTTTGATTGTTTGTAACCAAAAAGTAACGTTTCGATTTTTTTCATTTTTTTTTTCACCTTTTTCGCGCGCTTTTTTGCGGTTTTCTCTGCAAGTAGGTATATACAACAAAAATATTTTGTAAAAAAATTATGAAAGATAATCAATATTCGCATACAAATGTTGTAATTTTAATTTTTTTTCTTCTTCTTCTCTCCTTTCTATGCTCATTCGAGAGATAATTGGTTTTTCTTGCATATTTTCGTCAGTTTTCAAAATTTTTAGATTCGAATTGGTGAAAAGATATGCAATCACGTAGCGCATACAATCTTATTATTAATTATTAATTTTAAAAAAACATTTAAAAAATCTAATAAAATAAAGATTTTAAAGCTATGTTAAACAAATATAGACGGCTTGTAGTGGGTCGAGGTCCGCTATGGTTTTACGCCGCTCGCATCGACCAAATCCATCATTCGGGAGCTCGATGCGGGCACCATCCATCGACCAATAAGAAGCCCGATACGGCCGCCGAGATTCCAGCCACGGGCCGGAATAAGCGCCACTCTCACTCCGATCGCCGCCTAGTCAAAACGCTTTAACTATTATACTCCGCGAACGTATTCAATTGTAAAACTTGCTCTTCAATAAAATTAACGTTTATAAATCGTGTCTCTCCACTTATCCTCTTGTCACAAATATTAACTTACTTTTTTGTATTGATTCACATGACCATATAAATATTTCTTACATATGGACATCTTCTTCTTCTTCTTCATGTGCCCTTTCGGGTCTCCCCGACGTCGGCGATCATCTGGGAGAAAGTTTCCCTGTCCAGGGCAGTGCGGAACAGCTCTTCCACGCTTCTTATCCCGGTCCGCTCTCGGATGTTTCCAAGCCAGGAATGCCGCCTCCTTCCGACCCCTCTGCGACCCTCAATCTTCCCCTTCATGACGAGCTGAAGAATGGAGGATTTTTCGCCTCTCATTATATGAAATTTTACGGAGCTTTACTATGTTGAGTAACTGTCTGTTTGTATTTGCTCTACGTAAAACTTCAACATTACTAGTCATGTCAGTCCAAGATATCCTTAACATTTTACGATATATCCACATTTCTAACGCCTTTAGGCGATTTAGAGTAGTCACCTACAGCGTCCATGCTTCAACACCGTAAAGAAGAACTGACCATACATAGCATTTGATCAATCTCTGTCTTGATGGATGGGCATGATCTTCCCATATACACGTAAGCGCACATTCACTCATGTCTCTCAATTCTACCCATCTGTAACATTGGTGACCCCAATCGTCATGTTATGTTCCAGCATTTGACGAGGGTATTATCATCCCGGGGGTGCAAGGTACACGCGCCCTGCACCCGAAGAACTTATCTGTACTGGCGCACGTGACGGAACGCCACGCTTTGTATTAATATCAAGGTTCACTCTAGTAATCTTTATAAGGGCATATCAGATGTTGATATGCCCTTATATGCCCCTGTCCTGTCAATCTAATTTTAGTCGTATTAAATCTCACACGTGTACGTTACTATATTATTCTCAATAAATAGTTCAAACTTTTACGAGTGTTTTCTTGTGAAGTTGAAGCATTGAGAAGAAGAAAAAAAACATCCTGAAATCGATCCTCGCTGTCTATAAAACAATTTGTTCCGCTTTAGTGTGTAACAGTCGGTTATTATTAATGTGCGTATTTTCATTGTATGTTAGAGACTTAAAGGTTGGAGAAGGAATGATCTTGAACGCAGGTGAAAGATGCTTTGTTCATAATAACTAACCTAATGATTGAATACTAAATTTTGTACTGCCGAAACAGATGTCCATGGTAGTGCCGTGAAGAAAAAATCCTTGTAAAATAACTCAGGAGAATATAAAAATGAGAATATAAACAATCAGTAACCTCAAGGGATAAAGTAGAGAATATGGTAGATTTTCCATTATTACCCGATGTAGTTGAGTGTCCTGGATTCAAAAATGAAAAAAAATTAATTGGGTGCAAGTAATAAAAGTATTATAATGATTAGTGTCACAATTTGCACAATCACTTCATTTGAGAATAAGCCGCTAATCATAGACAAGAAAGAGAGTAACTTAATTACTCCGCAACTTCTTAAATATTGGTAAAGGGTTTGAGATACTGCATTTGCATTTATCACGAAAACGTAGTAAATTATTAAAATTCATAACACTTTTCAAAAATTTTCAAATATGTTTATGGCCAGCGCCACGCTGCGCAGATCTTCGGACGTCAACCAATCTTCCGCGCAGTGTGTTTGATAAGCGTATATTGTGTGGAAATGAAACGGCCTGTATTCTTGGGATAGGTTAGTAAGTTAGGTTGAGTATGTTAGTACTATTGTTTATTCAGTCATATGGATGACAATGATGATTTTTTGAGATTTTTTTCTGAAATGAATAGTCAGAGTTTACTATTTTACAACTTTTCTTGAGTTTCATTTTTTTTATGAATAAATAAATTCATATTCTTTAGGAAGCGACGTGTAAAAGACCGTCATTTATAACGAGTTGCAGTTAGTACACAGATGATTTGATTATAATGCCAAAATTTATGAAATACACAATTAAAAACTTGACACATACATGACTACATATACCGGAAAACTTCGGGAAAGTCCCTGAAATACACTGAGAATCTACCTACGTTATCTTCAAATACGCCACCTCGAATGGTTTACGGGGCGCAAGACCGATATCCGTGGAAGACTTCTATTCTAGCGATAGGCCCCCAACCCGATTAGAATAAAGATAATAAAAAAGAAGAAAAAGAAAAAAATAAGAAAAAAAATTTTTGTGATTTTCGACGCTCGAAATATCTGGCGCCGCGACGCCTAATGATAGTTTCAATCCATCTTACTTGATCATAATAATTTTATTTGCGTCGCTACTTCACGTTATTGAATCATATATCTCAGAGCATCATCGCTTTATAATTTCAGCAATTTGTGATATGCCGGCTCGGAATAACTCCGACGCACTGGCTTCGAATATTTAATAAATGAAAAGGCCAATTTTCACGGACTTGTCAAAAATTTGATTAATTTCATTTGCCGAAAAGCGACAACACCTTTTGCACTTCTGATTTATAATTTGTCGCAATTTTATTCTTAATTCGTATCACGAAATAAAGTTTGAAGATGTGACATTGAAAAATATTTTCCGTAGTACCTAATTAATAAATATTATGTGCTTAAGTTAACACTTATTTTATTGCAAAGTGGCGGCTTAACCTTCGCGTACCGGATGATCGAAAATAAAATCGGAAGCTGGAGCGGGGTACAAAGAGACCCCAAGAACATTCTAAGCTTTTATGGTCACTCAGAATCTTCTGGCTTGTGTCTTCTGCTGATGTACATCATCCTGATAATGGATCCTGCAAAGGGATTAGAAACGTCAGCCAGAAAGCTTATAAAAACACGGAATAATACCCCAGAAGACACAAACCGGAAAAAAGTGATCAAATGTGTGTTTTAAAATAAATAATATAAATGTATTGAGTTTAGTATGTTCCTTATATGCATATCTAACAAGGAAAAATTAGATGAGTCAGAAAAAAATACGCGATTATTTTTTAATTTTTAAAAAAATGACAAATGACATACTTGCCAATTTGAAAAAAAAAATTTGTATATAGATATAAATATATACCAACGATCTATGCAATAATTTTCTCTGAAGATGTCATTATAGCTAGACCGCATTCAAAAGAATGTGCGCAAAAAATATGTATGTTGATACGATGCAAAAACTGAACACAAAAGAAATTTTTCTAGTAAGTAACCTTTTTAAACTAAAAATATACATTTATTTTGAATATCATATTGAGGCTTGTAATACGGGCTTACCGGGCAACTTTCCCCCCACTTTATTTTTACCGGACAAAGCTAGGGAATGGTCTTTTGATTGTGGTGGACCTATACTTAGGAAATTGATAAGTCAATTAGTCTTCTGATGTGTGTATGTGAACATCATATATGTTTGTGTGTTAAGTAAAATGGAAGGAAGGTTGAAATTTCATTTAAATTTTATTTGATATTAAACTTAATAATGACAACACCTACATATAAAAAAAAAACAAAAGTGAAGTGGCTTGGACTTGTGCTAAAAATGCCAAAGAACTGAATACCAAGAAGTATCCTTTTGGAAAAACCGGCAGAAAGACGACCCTAGATTGAGCTGGACGAAACAACAACAAAAAAATGTGTACGAAAACAGAATGGATCTGCACTGGTTAACTTATACGGAAGCAACACAAGACGGGGAAATATGGAAGCACCTTGTCGAATCTTTAAGCTCCTGACCCTACTAGTACAAGGAGGTACAGATGGAGATGATGATGAATTAAGATAATCTATGAGGGAAACGTGTATGGTATTCTACATAGCTGGCTCAATTGATCACCTTATACAGTGCAACGTTCACCAATTCCACCGTTAGGACATTCACACAATAACGATTTTTTGAAAGTTGTACATATGTGTCTTATTTGTATACAACTTTGAAGGGACTACTACGCAAGAGACATCTATGATCCTTTCCACGACAAAGTAGGTATACATATATTTATTTATCGGTTTTAACTTAATCATTTATAACTCAATTTGTTAAGAAAAAAGAGGAATAAACAGCTTTTTTATTATGGTTATAAACAGTCTAGTTTATCAGCTGTGATTAGATTTATCAACAGCAAAAATTCAAATGTTATATTATTTGATAATAAGACGTAGAAATAAATTCTTATATTGTTGGATTCAATTATTTTTTTATGAAAGAGAGTTCATTATTATACAAGATATATATTATAGATGTCTCACAGAGACGAAGCTGTATACAGGGTCATTTTGAAAACATTAATAACCTCGTAGGACTAAATTTCTGCTTTGATTATGAGTCGAAAATGTTCAAGCAGCCATGACATAATTTCAATAGTTGTGGAGTTATGCAATATCAAATTTATATTTTTTTTTTCAACATTTCTGACTTATTTCTTCTAAAACGTTGAATTTTCATTACAGTAACTTATACAGATTACGAAAAATTCATTCGTTTTAATCAAGTTAAATAAAACGATAAAAATCCTGCAGAAATTCCAATTGGAATTTGAAGGTTTTCATTATTTTATTTGACTTGTATTAAAGGGAATGAATTTTTCATATTAGATTTAAGTAAGTGTAATGATAGTCCAACTTTTTACATAGAATAAGTAAGAAATATTGAAAAAAATGCAACCTTTGATGTCGCATATCTCCATAACAATTGATATTAGGCCATGGTTGATTGAACATTTTTGATTCATACATTTTTTTGTGTTTTGTCTTACCAAACGATTGTGTCTCCTTGTTGGATGACCGAATAAAATAAAATAAAATAATAATAATAATAATCAAGGCAGAAGTGTAGTTCTGCGAGGTTAATAATGTTATTCAAATGATCCTGTACATATATTTTTATATATGGGAAAGTAGATATGGAATTCTTTTTGAATGTTCATAGGGCTTACGGCCTATCGTACGGCTGATTTCAGTGATCATTTAACACAATTTGACGTTCAACAAACCCACCCATGATAGACTACCACATTGGGTGTTCAAAGGGCTTACGACCTACCTTCGTGGGAATGAATAAGCTTTTGACTGCAGGTGGCGGTAGTGAAAGTGCAGCTTACATACGGAACAACGCCACTCGGTTCCTCATAATGAATGGATAGAGATAAATTTGGAAACCATTTAAATTATAAATAATGTCAATTCCGCAAAAAAAAATCTCTTATTTTAGAACACTTCTCCAATCCTAGGTCTGTTTCCGTTGAAGACTATAAAAACCCTTACTTATATTCAGCCCCCTGCCCTACTGAATGTATTTAAATTAAATCTGATGACGAGAGCGATAACTCTTCTCGAAACTGTAGCAATGATAAATATCAAATGTGTTTAAATAAGTTATAATAGATATACAAGATAAAATTCGCACTCTCATAAAATGAGTCAGAAAAATAATTACTTTGGCATGCACCCCTTAATATTTTTTCACCTTTGTTTAACTCTTCAAAACACTTCTAATCAATCAAAACACAAAATGAAAAACAAAAAAGCTTAGAACTTAGAATTAGCACCAGATTTTTCATTTTATAATCCATATATCACTATGTTTTTAATAAAATCCGCCTTTACGTATTTCACAGCCGAATTTTTTTAATGTCCATACAAGCAGTTCGGCACGAATGTATAATTTTCAATTTAAAATAAAAACACATTTAAAATTCCAAGAGATACATTCAAATTGAATCTGCAAAAATCATTCTTTTGTCTTGAAAGCAATCGAGTTTTTTATATTATATTCAAGAAAAATGAATTATCTTTTAGATGGGTAAAACAGCGTTTCATTTTTGTTGTATGTTAACAATCTTCAAACGCAATTTATTACAAGATTTTTTGTTTTCAAATCTTTTGTATTTTTTTGCAACAAAATAAATTTCAACGATAATGATCAAAAATATGTAATAAAAACTAGTCGCTTATTATTATTTACTTAGGTACTCACTTTTTGTATAAATATTGATACAACTAGCTGCGACCCGTCAAAAATGACGGAACATTGGTTCGCGTCTAGTATATATTATTTATAGCATTTTTTTGGCGCTCAGAGAGAAGCTGCCATGGCAACATGCGTAAAACGGCCAGTTTGGGTTTTTAGCCATGAATTCAAACAAATATACGGACGTTACACGAAGTTACGGGGCAGACATGCGGACAAACAATGAAATTATTATGCTTAATGGCGGGTTCATTGCCAGTTGACATTTTTTCCAACCAACCACACAATTAAGATGAACAATTGAATTTTGAAGATTTCTTGTGGACAAAACTAGCTAACTAACCATTATAACAAGATGAGTAGGTAATGGATGCGGACACGGAAGGGTTAAATTAGGTTTTGGGAAAGATAAATTGCTAAAGTCTGCATTTGACGAAAGTGATTTATGCAAATTTTTTTACCTAAAATAAATTTTGCGTAATTTTAACGTAAAGAACGCAAAAAAAATTTACGTAAAAAAGAAAAGAAAAAGAAAAAATGTACTTTAAAGAAGTTACGAACGTTACATAATTTTACCGGGACAGACGGACGAACGGATGGACAGACAGACAAAGAAATTATAATAATTGGGATTTTTATCATTGTACGCTATTCAAAAAATTGCTTTTATATGTATAAGACATTTTAATATTATAAATTAAAGTACAATTCGAAACCTGTGATGCGTGATCTATTATATGGTATCGATGTGCAATTTTCGCCTAATTTAAAGCGATTTTAAGTTGAGCGAATGACGTCTGTGTGATAAAGATGATTGAAAATCTGAGCGCGCTTTGAGTAGTGCAGTGGGTGTATTTTTAGCTGAACGGCGCGGGGTATTTTTGTGCGCCGGCTGAGTGGAGCACTGATCGCAGCTGTTTTGCAACCGAATTGCGTTAATGCGCTTTCGCTAGACCCAGAGCCGTAAATATTTAAATTGTCAATACAAACCACATCTCTCAACAATAATAATTTATTTTTTTATTGAAATCGAATTTATTGAAAATAGATACATGTTAAAAATATTTATTGTATTATTTGTATAAATGTACTTATATTATTTGATTAATAACATCTACAAGTTTCGGAAATACCTTTCCATTGTCAGGGTGTTATATATATGTAACATATAAATAACACATATATATATATATAACATAACCCTGACGATGGAAAGATATTTACGAAACATGTAGGTGTAATTAATCAAATAATATAAGTAGATTTATACAAATAATACAATCAATATTTTTAAAAATGTCAATCTACAATGTTGCTGAATCAACTGAAAAAAAAATATACATGTTACACTGTTATTATATATTACCTTTTTTATATTTGAAACGTTAAACTTGTGTTTTGGAACAAAAGTACATGATGCATAATATCTATTGATTATGTATCGAAGAAAAATATATTTTTTTAAAGTGAATCAATGAGTATGAAGAGGCATGTAAAGGAAAATAGAAGGTAAATAATATAAATGTATAACAAAGCATGAATATATAAATATAAGTTTGTCTTATGTATTTAAATACATATATTTGAAGGGATGATTTTATTCGCATTATATTTACAATTAAAACATATATGTGAAATGGGTTTTAAAACTTTAAAATAATATATATACCTACAACTTCCAAAAATTATATTGATGTGGTATTCTATCATGGGTAGAAATGTGAACGTTACATTGTGTAAAGTGATTACTTAAGTCAACCATAAGCCCTATAAACACCAAAGTACTTCCCATGAAAAATATAATTTCGTGTCTATGAGACATCTATAATATATCTTGAAATGAAGAATAGTTTTCATCAGTCATTAGTGAAGTAGTGTAGGTATTTTCTAATAATAATAGTGGAACGAAAATAAAAAAATATATATTTTCTTTCATTAAAATCAAAATGGATTTTCATACTGCGAATGCATCCTTCACTTATTTGTCAATAACATTCGCCTATTAAACAAATACAAGAAGTAGCAAAATCAGGAGTGACGTTATATTCTCCATGCTCGCCTCTGCACAGATATGCAGGGAGAGGTGATGATATTTTAGTTAATTAACTTAGTAACTACAAGTTACTTAGTTGATTAGTTTCAATCACTGTTTGAACGGTTTCAAACTTAGTTGGCAGAGAAACCATAAAATCTATAATGTGTAATTTAGATTAAAGAGCATAATTATTCTGTATCCAGTTTTAAGGAGCAAGAAAATGTTATCTTTTCGCAGAACGCAAAGTAAACGTTCACCGAATAAACATATTGAGTAATTATTCTGGAATATTTATACTTTTTACCACGAATTTAATTAAGTTAGTGTTTTAAAGGAAAAGCCTAGAGCAGTGGTTCCCAACGTTAACAGAACCGCACCCAACAAAAAAAAATCAATTTTCTGGACCTCCGGCCTCACATTTTCTCAATACATATTGTAACTTAACGAAGATATCTTCTGGTTTGTGTCTTCTGGGTTATTATGCCATGTTATTACGACCTTTCTGGCCGACGTTTCGGATCCCATTGCAGGGTCCATCATCAGGGATGATGTGTTATTGTGAGTGTTGGTATTGTGGTTAAGTATTGGCTTGCAATACCGTGTCGAAAGCCGGATGTTGAAAGCCAATACTTAACCACAACACCAACACTCACATTAACACATCAGCCCTGCAATGGGATCCGAAATGTCGACCAGAAAGGTCGTAATAACACAGCATAATACCCCAAAAGACACAAACAAGAAGATTCTGAGTGGCTGTGAAAACCTAAGGACATTCTTAATGAAGGAATGTTTAATTAATAAAAAAGAAAAATGTCCAAACACAATCGAAATATTTAATATCTACAAATATTACTGTGTGATATTATAATGGGAAGGATTTTGTTCCCTACTTCTTGTCATAACAACATTAGTGTCGACTTCAATTTTGGTTACTTTCAATCGCAGTATTTTGTCTTAATAGAAACCATGGCAGAAAATTCCACTTCACATAAGTATGAGGTAGTAAAGGGGAAGAGGACTTTAAAGTACACTAATTTCATTAATTTATGAAACTTCTCCATTATAATAGAACCTTAGTAGGTATAATGAAAGAATAAAAAATTTAAGACTAGGATTTTCATTAAAATTTCACGTTGAAATGATTATTGATGACGTAAAAAAATAATAAAGAAGAAACGTTGAATTTGATAAAATCGGTTCATTTTCAGGGCCTTCTAAAATGCAATATATTACTGATGATGTAGTATTAATACTAAGGACTCTGTAGTATATACTGAGGACTATCGTAGAATACTTCGCCGAAGGAGTTAAATTGCAATATGTTAGCAAATATTTCACATTGACCATTTTAAGGAAAAATCAAACTTTAAAGCTTTATAGTATAAAATTTAGTGACAGATTGTATATTTTTAAAGTTATGCTTCTCATGGCGCATTTAAGGTAAATTTTTTATTGTAACGCAAGTTTCGCACCCAGCATGTTGCGAAAATGGATACCAGAACGACACCATATTGAATTCTTATCAGTTGTCTGATTCTGTTTACATGCTAGTTCACGAATCTCTCGAACGTTTTTTAATAAATTTATCGTCTGTCACCATGCCGAAAACAATTAAAAATGATTTTCGAGAAATTATTAATTGCAAAAACGACATAATTGTCAGATATTCGTTTCCAAAACAAAAAACACATTAATTTAATTGACAATTAATGCGGTTGTCAAAGTTGTACAACTTCGAAACTTTTGAATACTGAACCTTTTAAGCACAAAATTGATAAAACATAAAAGAGGCTTGACAGGACTTTTTTTGAAAAAACACACGTTTTTTTTAAATGGAACAGTCTCAATAACAAAGCCATATTTTGAGTAGCTTGTGAATCTTTTGGTTAGAACTCTCGCCGTTCGGGTCGCGGGTTCGAATCTCACTCCAGACCAGCAAGTTAGTCCTATTTTGATAGCACAAGCGTTTAGCTTAATTTGAAAATAGTAAGAATATTGATGTGCCACGTATTTAGTGTTCGTATCTCTATTGAAAAAAAATATATATTAAATTTTTTGCCATGTGTCAGATTCTGTTTACATGTGAGTTCACAAATTTTCCGATCGTTTTTTGTAAAAAAAAATGTTTGCCTCATTGATTTTGCATATTGAAGGTTACATAAATGTAAGTATGAATTTAAATTCTTCTCATGAAACTCAATTCAATAATCGACAATGCTTACTGTAGATTTTTACAACTCTATATTTTGAGTGTCTACATGTGTAATGTTTACATGTGAGTTCAAAATTTTCCGGTCGTTTTTTTTCAAAAATGTTTCTTTGCCCCATTGATTTTACATATTGAAGGTTACATTCATGTTAGTATGAGTTTAAATTCTTCTCCAGAAACTCAATAAAATAATCTACAATGCTTACTGTAGATTTTTACAACTCCATACTTTGAGTGTCATTCATATATAATTTTGTCTCTAATTATTATATAGCTTACCGTACAGCTTCTACCGCGCATGATTTTTTTGTTTTTGGTTATTTTTATTTTTATTTTTTTTTATTTATTTATTTAATAATCATGACAGACCAACAGCACAATAAAGAAGCATAGAAAACATTTATATAATATAGATGGCCAATTGCATGTCTCCACATTTAGAAATATGTTAGTAATGATAATTATATTATGAATTAAACTTAGACATGTTAAGAATTATATAACAAAGAAAAAATAAAAAATTTAAACAAAAGAAAAAGAGACTTAATTATGGAGCAGAAAAACATAGGCATGTTAAAAATAATATAAAAATAATGAACAAGAGAAAAAGAGACTTAATTATTAAGTAGAACAAAATCTGCACTCAAAATTTTTCTTAATATTGTGTGGCTGCATTCGAACACATCAATATCCAATAATCTCATCAGTTTATTAAATTAATTATTATGCAGCACATAATTAAGTTTATTATTAGTTAGCTTCTTGTATTGTATATTGTAAATTGGATATTGCATTGGATACTAACTAACTAACTAACTAACTAACCATCACGCCGTTTCCCTGCAGGGGTAGGCAGAGAGGATTGAACGCCACACTCTTCTATCCTGGCACACCACTTTTGCTTCGGCCACATTCATACATTTTCTCATACACGTTCTACGGGTTGCTGCGGCTTTTAACAAGGCCATCCTCAAATACTTGTAGTACCTGATCGTGCCAGGTCTTTCGCGGACGCCCTCTATTCCTGTTGCCTTCAACATTCGCCTCATATATTTTCTTAACCATCCTTTCCTCGTTCATACGTTCCACATGACCAAACCATCTCAACACTCCTTTCTTCATTCTATCTACCACACTACAGCCAGCATTGCATTCACTTCTAATTTGTTCATTCCTCACTCTATCGACCAAAGACTTTCCACACAAGCGTCTTAGTGACCGCATTTCCACCACATTCAGTCTATTTTCATTCCTCTTTTGCCAATTCCAGGTTTCACTTCCATACATAAGGGTTGGCATTAGAACGCCATTATGTACCGCTAGTCTTGCTTCTTGGATACTGTATTGGATATTGTAAAATTTGACTTAAGCCACTTCGGAATGCAGCTCCTCTATTGCACCAAGAATATTAATTCCATCAGCAACTGTTAACATATGTAGACATCAACTTAACAGCGCGCCGGGCGCGCGAGCGAATCTGGCCCCTGCCGCGCGCTTTTCGCACCGGAGCGAGGCGGGAATCGCCTGGCGCCGGCGGAGGTTTAGTGCCGGATTACGGCGGCCATTCGGAGGAAATTATGAAACACGACGAGGACCCCACAAAACGCGCGGATTGTTTTGGAACTGGATGGATTGGACGGCCCCGATGGATTTGGTATTGGTGTTCCAACTATTAATATTGTTTACCTTTCGGCTTAATGCTTTAGCCGCAATGGAGCGGCCTGGACTGCTGGGAGACTCGATCGGTCGGCGGGAAAGATATTTCGTTCAATGAGAACATTTAACAATGATTTTATTAAACGAATTCTCATCTCGAGGAATTAAGATTAAAGATGAAAGATTGCGCAAAATGCGAATTTTAGAATTTTACATACATAGTTGTTTTTAATAAGTTACCAACTTGTTTTTAATAAGTTACCAAATGAAACTAAAGAAATTACAATAGGTACACAAACCTTTTAAACACCGTATTACTAATTTTATAAAAATATCACTAAATGGGAAAAATCTGCGTTATATTAGGTCCTTACATATGAAATTGACGTTTTGCCGTACTGGCAAATTTGATCTCAAATATCTTCTCTTTGGTTAGGAATTCCAAATTCAAATTTATACAGCTATTTACTCATGTATTTGTGTTTTGAAAATTATAATTCATTTGTTTTTTCCTCAATTGTTTTTTTCTTTGCGTCACTCAGTTTACAAAATGAAAAACTTGAAATATCGCGTTATTTACGAGTACGAGTTCCACCATGGCACCAGTGCTGCAGAAACGGCTCGAAGGATTAATGATGTGTATGGCGACGGTGCCGCAAAAGAAAACACAGTGCGTTTTTGGTTCCAACGTTTTCGTTCTGAAAATTTCGACCTGCAGAACAAGCCCCGTGGACGGCCGGAGACCAAAGTTGATAATGAAGAATTGAAAGCTATTGTGGAAGCGGATCCATCGCAAACCACATCCGAGTTAGTTGCAGGCTGCGGTGTTAGTGATAAAACTGTTTTAATCCACTTGAAGCAAATTGGTAAGGTGAAAAAGCTTGAAAGGTGGGGGTACCTTAAGAATTGAGTGAAGCAAATCAACAAACGCGCGTTGACTGCTGTGTTGCATTATTCAACCGGCACAACAATGAAGGGATTTTAAATCGAATCATTATCTGTGATGAAAAGTGGATCCTGTACGATAATCGGAAGCGCTCATCGCAATGGCTGAACCCTGCCGAACCAGCCAAACCATGCCCCAAGCGAAAATTGACTCCAAAAAAGTTACTTGTGAGCGTTTGGTGGACTAGTGCTGGTGTCGTTCACTACAGCTTTCTTAAATCTGGCCAGACGATTACGGCAGATGTCTATTGTCAGCAACTGCAAACCATGATGGAAAAGCTAGCTGCTAAACAACCGAGGCTGGTTAATCGCTCTAGGCCACTGCTGCTTCATGATAACGCTAGACCACACACTGCACAACAGACGGCTACCAAATTAGAGGAGCTTCAATTGGAATGTCTAAGACATCCACCGTACTCTCCGGACCTTGCCCCAACAGATTACCATTTTTTTCGAAATTCGAATAACTTCTTGCAAAGGAAAAAATTCAACTCCGATGGGGCAGTCCAAACCGCCTTCAAAG